>BMAO01031995.1:0-22057 GCA_019973975.1 Trichonephila clavata | reverse complement strand
AGAAAATTTTAGTTTATTACAGTAAAGTATTATACTATTTAAGGGATTTTCTCAAAATTTTTTCCTTGAATTACTGATTTCAATACACATAACATATTCATTAAAGGTAATATTAGTACTATAAATAAATGGTTTGGAATCACAAACAACTGAAAATTTTAATTTGGATAGGCGACGCAGTACCTCGAATTTCTGAAATGCTAGTGACAAATATGTTACACGTATCTCGTTTCTCCATCCATATTACGCGTCTAAGGATTGCAAGGATCAATTTCGTTTAATATGAAGCATACTACGATATTCAAAACAAAGGGTCGTGAAATGAAATCAAAGCTTCGAAACCATAGCACATTTTTTTTTTAGCCTGACCATAACCCAAATATAAATTCTAATGCAAGCAAATTAATATAAAAATTGCAATAAAACTTTTAAACCTGATGAATTTTATTGAAACTGGTATGAAATGAAATAACCGGGGAGTTTGTGAAATTCATATATAGGATGAAATCATTTTAATACAATTTATGGTGTTTTCCAATAAAAAAAAAAACCTTTTTATAATACTGAATTATCTGATGCCTTAAATTCATTTCATTTTAATTTTTTTAAAAAAAACTTTCTTTTTATATATTAGAAAATAACATTTAATGACAGATTCCAGTAATATCCTGAAATAATTTTTTAAAATAACACTGAGACTTCGACATTTATATAAGTGGCGTTCGAGATCTGATTCCAATACAAAGACAGAGACGGATTAAGTTAGTGGGAGGACCCTGGCGGTAAAAGGTTTGAGGCCCATGAATTCAAGAGTAATAAACTAAAATAGTGAAAAGGTTCGTTAAACTTAAAATCTCGTAATAAAATGTATAGCTATATTAAAACTCAATTGCTCAAGATAAACCTTAACTTTAAAAAAATTGGAAATTAAAACTTGGAATTTCGGATAATATGTCAACTGGCTACATGTGATGACCGTCGTGCCTTATGTAGGCCTAGTCGATTTGTGCAATTGTAAATCATACACATTTTTTGTTTGGGATTTGTACGATATTTGACAACGTATGCTACGCACTGTTTACTTTTATGCGTCATAGTTGGGGCCTACATTTGTGCAGAGGCTCAGGGTCTACTTTTGCGAAAGGGCCCAGGGCCCCAAGAAGTCTAAAGACATCCCTGCTTACTGTACTAAATATAAAGATGTATAAATGTGCTGTGTGTGAAGCCTTCTGTGCGTATAAATTGTACAAATCTTGTGGTAAGAATTGCTCAAGTTTAGGGCCCCTGGCGGCCATCCAGTCGCTTAATCCACCTCTGCACAAAGACCTTAATTTATCAGACTCTAACTAGGTCTGGGCCTATAGTATTTGTATCTCGTGAAGAAAGATTACCAGAGAAATTCAAAATTGAAAGATTTGCTAGATTTCTAAGCAAAACGATGTTTGATATCAGTGGCGTAATGTACGCTCCCGCAACGTGTGTGTGGGGGGGGGGGGAAGCCCGGTGTGTTACGGTTTTGCAATTCTTTGTAAGATATGGCTTGGGGCCCAAAATCTGATTCTTGCATGGAGGCCCTAATATTCTACGTAACGCCATTGTTAACTCGTAAATTTTTTTCATCAGATTATTTCCAAAAACTCAATAAATGTTTTGTTTTTCAAAAAATTTAAAATTTTGCAATAAATTTCATTAAGTTCTTATGAATGTTTTTGTTTCATTGATTTTTATTAGATACATGAATATTTAGATCTATATAAATAAAATGTACTCTAATAAACTTAATTTTGGTGAAATATGTTTGTTTTTTTACTATATCCTTTAACACGAAAAAATATTTCATTTCCAAAATAATCAGTTTCGTGTTAAACAATTTTCACCGTATTCGGAAATATACGTATTTTTTTAAAAAAAAAAAGATTAAAAAACAAAAATATTAACAGCTAAACTAGTTTCATGAAAATTTTTATGTTATTGTATATGTTTGATTTTCCTGTGAACAATTGTCTGTACTTCATAATATTTAGTATTTTGGATAGCTAACCCTTCTAGCAAAGTAGACATGTTTTTTAGAACTTATAAATAATATTGTGCGTATCTCATTACTTGGTACCATCCGAAACATTTTTCAAATGATTTACTACTTGCTAGCGTTTCAAAATTTGAACATACGTTAAATAATTTTTTATATATTAATAAGAAAAGTTTTTCTTAGGATTATAAAAAGATATTGATGTATTATATGAAATGCAATTTTGCTGTATTTTTACCACTTGTAAAAATGATCTAACTGTATTTAACAATTGTTAATATTCTTACACATGGAATTTTATTGCAAAGCTTTATAAAATATTTTGCTTATTCAATTTTATGTGAACGCAGGAAAAAACATGAAAAATACTTTTTGAACTTTACATAGAAATTTCTTCACTAAATTCCGACGTTTTTCTTTATAATTGCATAGTTAATTTCAGCTTATATTTGATTCAAATTATTTTATGATAGATCTATTTTTAATGCGTATTTACATTCTTATAAAAACTTTGCTTCGTTTATGTATCTGATTTTCCCCTTATGATGTGTAGGAAATTTTTTTATCTTTAATCATTTCAACTGTTTTACAGATAAATCAATTGAGGAAGAAAATATTGCTGTTCTCAGTATAACTATAGATCTATGTCACGCGGTAGTCTTTCAGACCACACCTCTCTAAGCCCCGATACTGTTGAACCACTTTGACCAGATGCCTCCAATAAATGTCAAAAGTAAATCATTCCCTTTTCCGAGAAGAAGGCAATCAGACTTTCTGTCTCCGCCTTTCATCTTTGGAATCTCGCACCCCTAAATCAGGGTCCGCAGCACATAATTGCTTATTTCACAGCCAAATCTTGAAAAGCGGTTTACTTCAAGGCTTAGGTGATTTAAACATCCCTAATAGGAATTATTAGCCATTTTAACTCATTTGGAATTATCCAATTAATATTATACGCATATTGTTGCAATGAACATAAAATCATTTCGCTAAAACAATGTCCCCCCCCCCTTCTTTTTAAACCTAGAAACGATTTATAAAGGTCTATATTTTGTTTTTATAAATGTTAAGCTTAGGGTGCATAGTGATATCAGTAAGGAAGTTTTTAATTTGTTTTTTTTAGCCCAAACCTTATCAGGTATATATATATGCTGACAATGTTTTAAATTGATCGATTGGGTCATGGAGCAACACAGGTTTCTAATTTTACTAATTTCATGGTATTCAATTGTTATTTTATGCATTTTTTATACTAAGCAAATTTTTTCAACATTTCTTTATTTTATTGCTGATCAATAAACTGAATTCAATAGTTAAATATTAAAAAAAACCCCGAAATTTCGGAGATATTTATCGGATAAATTTTAATAAATAAGGTGTTGTTTGAATTCTTTTTTATAATCATCAGACAAATCTTTGAAAAACATGCCCTGCCTTTCCAAAATTTTTATTAAATCCCGTCAGAATTTATTAAAAAATGTACAGCTCTTTCTAATATGAGATTGTTGTGATCGTTCCTGAGTTTCTCTCAATTTACTATCAAGCAAATTTTTTCTTGTTACACACATCCGAGCCTGTTTTGTATTTCGTTTTACATATGTTTCATTACTGAAATTAATAAATGCATTTCTTTCATTCATCTCACAATAATTGAAATATATCATTAGAATACTAAAGTATATTATTGCGAATCTTTTATTTTGCAGCAATATCTTCTTTAATTTCAAATAAAACCCTCCCAAGATTAATAGTTCTACGGAATTTCATCCTTTTAGTAAAATAAAATATTAGTATAATAATATAAAATTATTTTAATGCATTTTTTTAAAAATCAGAACGATGTGATTGTCAAAAAGATCACCAAAGAAAAATAGAAGTCTTTATGCAAGTTTGAATAAGAGTAATAGTAGCAATTGAGACAGAGACATTAACAAACTTTTTTACGAGGTCCAATAAAAAGCTATCTTTCTATTTTAATGCGACTGATTTAATCTATCGATGTAAGATCGCTATTTGTTATGTGAAGCCTCAATTCATCAATTAGCTGCAGGTTTTATATACTTCTGAAAGTCTTCAAAAGTTAGCACATCGGGAAAATTATTTTTTAAATAGTAATACAAAAGTATAAATCGCGAAAGTATTGAAGTATTAATAGTATTTAAAAAAATTAATATTTGTTAAGCTGAGTATCAAGCATTATAAAAATAACTAGCAAAACCAAGAACTAAGTTATATTTTTGTCTGAAAACCCTCTTAGGATTCTAGTATAATTTATGTGGTTGAAGGAAACGATTTTGGATGAACTTAGCTACAACAGAATCATTTATAATGGAAAGTAGCAAAGAAATAATTGACTTGCATAATATTTCTAGGATTTCAAAACTGAATGAATACTTTATACCTTTTTTTAAAAAAAGAAATACAGTTTCCCAATTTTCTTTACAAAACATGTACTGTTAAACGTTTTTTTTCTTAAATGTATTTATGTTGCATGTAAATGTTAAAATTTTAATATAAATAACTATGCAACTAATGATTGTTTATTATGGAACTTGTAAAAATAATGAAAAATCAACATACAAGGTTTTTTGATTTAAGAAAAATTATTACTTGTACCGCTTTGACATAAGACTGAATGCACCACCTTTTAAGCTACTTTACTGCACAAAACATTGTATTTTTCAAATGGTTTTGAATTATAGCTACTGTATTAAAAAGTGTTGTGTAACTAATATTGTTGACAGTCTTAAAAAAAGTAGACAATTGATTGCTTTTAAAACTAAATAAAATATTAACTTATATTGCATTTCCCATCATATAAATATTACTTACTAATTAATTACACTACACAATCTTTAATGCTTTAGAAAGTCTTTCTCAACTGTGATGCAATTATAATGTATATGTCACCACAGCTGAAAATCCCATCTAGCACTCTTTAAGATCAAAAAGTCATTCAAGACTCTCAGTGATGTAAGAATATTTACTTCATTCATCTCTGGTTGATACACAGAACACATATAAAGCAACCTGAAAAACTTTTAACTATTTAAAGTATCTATAAAACAAATAGTATATCAAAAACTGGTCCATTACTGGACAAAAAATAAAAATAAATCCTTATTAGTACATCTATACCATAAAAAAGGCAATCACATTATATCATTACTTTCACTACCAATTTCCTCATCGCCCATGAAATATAACATATGGATGAAATACCTGTTTCTAAATAGGCAAGGCAAATTTTCAAGGTCTATTCCTGTATAACAAATAGCACAAATATTATCGAAATGATGAATCAGTTATTATAAAGAATTGTTTACACATAAGTTAAAACATATTACTTACTTTAGTATATACTTTTGCTTGTATTGATAGCAAGCATTAACATCACCTGATTCTATATATTTTATATTTAAACACTTACCTGCAAAAAGTATACATGTATTTTCTAAATTTATATGTTCCAAAAGTATAAATCAATTTTTTTGCCTAAAATTTTATTAAGAATGAATGATATAAAAAATTACCATATTCCCATCACTTTCCAAAATTTGTGTGGTAACATTCAACTGCAATGGAATCTCTATCCTGCATGATTTTTAAATTATATGCTTCTAATATACTGTCATAAAGCCATTTGTGACAAAAATTTGGTTATTTTTGATAATTACTTACCTCCTCATCTGATATAAAAATATACAACTTTACCCCATAAAAACATAGCTAAATGTCTTGGAAAACATAAAACAACACTACAAGCATATATCAGGTGTTAAAGATGCAGTTAAGTTTTTTTGCAAATAGTTTTTGAATTGAGTAATGCTGACTAGACTGAGCTTGAATGTTTTCTTTCTTGACAACTAAAAAAAGAACATCCCAGAGTTTTTATTTTTAAATCCCTAATAGTTGGCTTAAATATTTACTGCTAGTTTAAATGCTGATTGGGAGGTAGGTACATGAGGATCAGGTAAATAATTCTTTAGTAATTACTTTTTACCTTTCTTTTACTGAATTGCATGTTGAGACAATTGTTCCTGAACTATTTTACCTTGCAAAAAACAATTCAATACTACAAATAGAAGTTCAGTTTCCTGGTTTTTCTTATGTCATTACATATTTCTTTGACGGAAGACCCCACGCCACACTTTCTATCTGAGATATGGAAAGAAGTATATTCAACAACATGGAATCTCTCAAACAATTTAAGAATGAACTTTAATATGTTTACATGGTGCATGATTATCTGAGCATTCACATGTATATCAAGCTGAACATAATTTTACACACCTGTAATGGCATTGATCACACACACAACCTCTTTCTGAAATGCTTCCATAATCTTTTTAACTACATAAAATACATCTCCATTAGTCTGCAATTTTACAAACCAAGAATTTGTTGCCTGGTCATAAATATCTTTCAGGAATTTTTAATTCATTTTGAAATGGAAATAGGTTGTGAGGATATAAACTGGGGAGAGTATCATTTAAAATTCTATAATGTGCTAAATATGTGTCATGCTGTATTTTCCACAAACTATCTGCTTGAGAGTTAAATTTTCATTTTAAAATAATTGGACATTCATGTACTGTGAAAAGATTAACAATATATATTTTTATCAGTATTGGCATGCAGAAGTAGATGATGTGACTTATACTATTAGTAGGCTGAATTACAATAATTATCATCAAAATATTTATTGAAAGCAGGCTTTTTATCAGTCGATGCAATTTTAAAATTTTCCATTATTTGGTTACATCTTATTGAACTTATTCCTTCCAAAAGAGCTACTAGAGAAATTTCCCTTCGCATTTAAAAATTGGAAAACAAGATCATTTAACCATTTCTTCCAAGTGCATTGAAGGTGCCAATTGCAAAGCCAAACACTATTCCGAAATATGTTTTAAAAGCATGTGAAACTGTTTGGTCATCATTGGCCGTAATGTAATTGGAACATTTGCTCAATACATTTGCGCCAAATTGGATGGGTGGGCGATACTAAAGCTGTTCCATGCAATTAATTTTTAACTGGGCACCCTTTCTCCCTGAATGTTGAAACACAATACATATTTCCTGTATTTAATTTATTAGTAATAACATGAGCAACAGAGTAAAGCATTCCTTATTAGTCAAGTACAATTAAACTTCTATTAACCGAATACATATTCTAATACTGAAGATTTTTCAATACCCATTTCAAGATTAGCTTTAATGAACTCTATACAAGTTTTATAAACCAGTTGAAATGCTTGATTATGCTTTGAAAAATATATTATACTGATCCCTTAATAGTCTTTATAAAGAGTGATTCTACCAAGATATTCCATTAATAATTGGAATACAGAATCTTTTTGATATTTATATACAACTAGTTTTTCTTTTATATGTCTAGGAAGCTTCACATGTTAGCAAATGTGTTAAATATCTAAATCTACAATTTCACTCATGATATGGAAAAGGTTAAGGGAAAGTTAAATCTAAACATATTGTGTAGATCTTTACATGTGATTCGTATAAAAATTTTTGCAATAGATAATACATTCCAATAATGATTTTTTTTCTTACTTTAATTAAAGAAATGTATTTTCTTATTAAGAATAGCATTATTACCTTTGGTTGGAACCTAGCAGGGCACCCTTCTTTTACAAGAACACCTTCAGAAAATTTGTATTTTCTATTATTATTCTCACAATTATTTAAAAATTTAGCCAAACAATTTGCCTCATATATTTACGCTAATTTTTCATAACAATCAATAGAACTTTCGATTTAACGACAAGAAAAAGTTTTACACTCACGAGATCCGCCAAGTGGGCAATCACCCAGCAGGAACTAAAAAAATAATGAATCTACTACAATAGTAAATACCTGGAAATTTTAAAACGTATTATTAAAACATTATAAATAATCAAAGCATAAAATTTTTACATTCACGTGATTGGAGAATCGAGCTTTTACACGGCAGAAGCTAGAAAGTCGATGAACGGAAAATGTTAATTACATCAAATCAAAGCACAAAATAAAATAAAAATACAATATAAAAAGAGTAAAATAATAATAATTCAAAATTATGAATCAAAGTTTTTAGTTGTTCACATAAGTTAGAAATTCCATAAATCAGCAAATATGTTAAAATGATGGAAAACTTAACAGGAAATTGATACAATATAAAAACTGCAAAAAAATGTAACAATCAAACATTATAAGGCACAAGTTCGATATACGGACTTTTTTTTGGCAGTTTTTTTGGCTCTCTTTTCGGGCGATTCTGCGCCAGATTCTGTCTACCATGATTCCCCCTGTTTTCCGGTCCGGTTTCGCGGGGTTTTTCGTTTTATGGCGAATTTTCCAATCAGTAATGTTTTTTTCTTGGGGGGGGGGGAGCTATGAAATTCTCCCTCAGACACCCTTCTTTTCATCTTGGATTTTCAACTGTTCAGACAGATATTTCCGGACAAGAATTCACTGCCTTATTTCCTGTTATTTCTTAATATTTATAAAGAATATTTATTTAATATTAATTAATTTAGCATAATTATTTAATATTTATTATTAATATTAAAATTAATAATTTTTATTCTTTATCAAAAAATTAATATTTTTTATTTAATTTTAAAATTAATAATATTAAAAATTATTTATAAAAAATAGTTATATTTAATATTTATTAAAGTTTATTTTTAATTATTGATTAGGTTGAATATTCTTTAATTATTAGGTTGTATTTCAATTCTTTTATTATTACCTTATTTCTTATTCATATTACTTATTAATATTTCTTCTTAATTACTGAAAAATTATTTAATTATTGCTTAGGTTGACTTAATTAGGAAATATATTCTTTTA
This sequence comes from Trichonephila clavata, assembly GCA_019973975.1. Classification (NCBI taxonomy): domain Eukaryota; kingdom Metazoa; phylum Arthropoda; class Arachnida; order Araneae; family Nephilidae; genus Trichonephila; species Trichonephila clavata. The sequence continues at coordinate 13,176 of BMAO01031995.1, read as the reverse complement.
TTATTAATGTGTCTTTATCCATATTATTTATTAATATTATTTAGTTATTCATTAACATTCATTTTTACTTATTGATAAATTATTCCAGTTATAGATTAGGCTGACTATCAATTTTTACATTATTATTATTCATTTACAAAGAGGTTAATGTAAATTTTAAAAACCTTGTTATTTTATATACCTTTAAATATTGTAACCTGTTCCCTCTAACCATGGGACTATTTGCAGTGTTTATCCCAAGTATAAGAAAGTTCTGTCAGAAACAGTTCCTGTTTTATTTTCTAGCAAAAAGGCCACATTTGGGGAGAAAAAGGGAGTATTTAATCTTGATTTTGTTTATGAAATATGTAGGGATAGGAAACTATTTTTAGATTTTGCAAGAAAAACTCATCTGATTAAATTAGAATTTTTTTACTGCAATTGTAATGTTCTGATGAAGTTTGAGAAGAAAAATTCTATTTTAGATAGTTAATCATAGATTAGCAGAAATTCCAGGAATAACAAGATATGTGGTTCAACTAAAACCATACATCATGGCTTGTATAGTTCAACTAAAACCATACATCTTGGCTTGTGGTTCAGTTGCAGCAAACTAAAATTAAATGAGATTTTTCGTCTCACTTATCATTTGATCATGGGAACCAGAACAAAATAGACCAAAGCTTATTTCTATTTATCTTCTGATACAGTTGCAGATTGGGGGCAATTTGTCATTGAAGTTATTCTATATTATGCAGAAGTCGACAAATCGAATTCAGAATGGAAGCAGTACTCAACAAATCTTGTGAGATTCTAGTCAACATTTTACAGGAATGGATAGAGCCTGGAACTATGATTTTCCAACAAATGGAAGGCATTTAAAAATTTAGGACAAGAAGGTTTGATCATTTGACGTTAAATCTTAGCCTTCATTTTGTAAATCCAGTAACGAATTGCCACACAAATACCATAGAAGGCACTTGGAAGCATGTTACAGATTCACTCCCTACCTGCAATAGAAAAATAGATTTAAAATTTCATTTGTTGCTGTATATAAGTTTAGAAAATGAAGCAAACAGCAGGGAGTGGATTGTTTCAATAAGTTTTTAGAAATTGTTAGGGACATCAACTGGGCTGAGAGGGGCTTAGGTCAAATTCTTTAAAAGGGGAATTTAAACAAGATTTTTTTATCACCACGATTTTTATCACAATCTATCTTGCTGACAAGTGATGACTTTGGCCATTGTGTGACAATTTTTTATACATAAAGTGCTGCAAGGTAAGTTAATGATATTTATATTTATTTTATTCAATGTAAGCAAGAAAGATTCTCCTTATATTTAATTTATGACTTTAATTTTAATGTTAATTTGCTTTAATATGTTCAATTTTAATGTTTCTCTTCTAGGCTTAATGATGATAAATAGAACAATTTGTTCATTACTATTCTGAATCACTTAAAAATAGATTTTTATTCTTAAATTCAATGCAGTATTGCTAAAATAATCATTAACTATTTACATTTAGTTCTATAAAAATTTGTCCTTTCACTACTTTTTTAGTTTAATATTGGTATTACTTTTTTTATGTAGGAAAAAATATTACATGTTTCATTTTTATGCTTCTACTAAAGTTAGAAAGAATCCCCCCCACCATTAATTTTCCTACAGAGGTGGCGGGGGGGGGGCAAACTTAGATCGAAGACGGAAACTTTGCAAAACTGTTCATTCAGGAGGGAGGGGGGGGAGTATCGCGGCGTTTCCCGGCGGCTAAGGGGGGGGGGAATGCAACCCTGTGCTTCCCTTGGCAACTACCGTCGCCGAAAAAAAAATTTGGCAATTTTTGAAAAAAGTCCGTATATCGAACTTGTGCCCATTAATAATTCAAAGTTATAAAATACCTAATCAATAAATCTCCCCGCTAGAATTTTACATACGAACCTTTCAGCACGAGCGCTATAGCAATAATGATTTTAGTAGGTTCAATTAAGCCAACGATGAACTTGGCGATTTTCAAAAAGAGGCCAAAAATATCAAAGTAACCCATCCTTGTTTGTAGATTATAGGAATAGGTGCTGCCAACGAAATTGCGCATTACACGTCCGGCCTTGTTTGTTCCTTTTATCTGTCACTATCCCCACTTAGATCTGTAAACGATTGTAAGTAAGCCAGAACATTATTAATCTAGACTTTTGTTTCTAGGTGATTTGGGTTAATGTCTGGAATAAACGAAACATTTTTTAAAATTAGGCAGTGTACGTAGTTTAAGCATTATGCACAGTAAAAAAAAGCATCAATTTTCGAATAAAATTTTTAAAAAAGGCAAATAATTGCACAAGGGAGAATTTAAATCAATATTTCACTTACGTAATAAACGTTATTGTTTGTGGATAATAAAAAAACTGCTTTTTTAGAATATGAACTCACCTTTTTACTTGCATTTATTGATTATGCAAGTAAAAAGGTTGATTATGCTTTTTAATGGCTGTCTAGAACGCTCGGTTGAACGGGATCCAGATTATTGTTAGAATACTGTATAGTTAAAATCTATTCACACAATCCAATGGGGTCGATTCATCACTAGAGGGCGCTGCGATCGTGGCCATCATCACGTGATTAACAACGTGCTATCATGTAAACAAATAACAGCTAATGGTATGACACTTGTGATTGCGCGCTAACTTTCAAATTTGTAAACATTATTATTTTATATTCTTAAAAATATTTAAAGTACTAAAAAGAATTTAAATATATTTTCTACTATTTTAGTTTAAGAAAAGGGACCAAATATATGTAATTTTAGTTTGTATTAGATTTAAGTTTAGTTTATACTTCCATCCTTTGGCTTCGAATTTTTGTATATTTATAGGCTTAGTAATTATTTTTTATAAGTACCCGCCACTTTATGATTTAAATATTTCTGCAGCGCTCTATTGAACAAATTGCTTTTGGAATTGGGAGAAATCTATTACTGTCACAAATTATGTTGTAAGCGAATTTTTCCGAGAAAAATGCGTGCAGCTGTTAATAGGGAGTGGCTCGCCAAAACAAAGAATTGTTTTGACTACTGAGCCAGAATTATTAGTTAATACTTCGGCTGTAGTGTGTGAATATAGGAAGAGATATACTGCTAATGAGTAGGATCGACCTAACAATAAAATTTTTACATTCTAAAATGTGTCACGTTTCAGAGCAGATGGATATATACATTCGTTTGGAAAGGTATTTATTAATAAATTTGTGACATTAATTGTATTCTTTTATATATAAACTTCTTGTAATTATGAAAAAATAGCCTGTGAATTCCACTGTTATTTTCTAAAATTTATATTAAGTTTCCTTTTTGCTGTTCTTGAAATCCATTTTAGTATTATTGTTTGGATATCAAAGTTTTTAATGTTAATTATTGTTTTATTTTTTAAAATTGTATGGAAATATTCGTTTGGTTTACATCTATTGGATAATTTATATGCAATTCAATAACTCATAAGAAATAATTTATACTAAAGAATAATTCAATAAAGTTAATCATTATTTCTAAAAATTATGTATTAATATGATTCCCTTAATAGTGTAAGAGTGTTTTCTTTTTTAAACTTTCAAGACAGTTTAAAGAGAAATTTCTAAAAGAAATTTCAAACCTTTGTAAATGATAATTACTAAGTAAAGCCAGACAATCAAAGCTGGCTAATGTGTTATTTCATTACAGAATCATCATATATTTCAAAAGATCTTACTATGTCTTTGGAATTTTTATAGAACAGTTGTTTAAAAAATTAGTATACAATAACAATGTTTCAATTTTATGTATCCATATTAATGCAAATAAAGATTGAAACTGACAAAAAAATTCTCTTTTGGAATACATCTTAGAAAATTTTTTTCCACATGAGTACATAATGAAGTAATGTCACCGATAGTCTTTCAATAGAATATGAAAAATGCATTTTTTAAATTGCAATGAATTTCTTTGTTAAAAAAATAAAATTTTCACATGCTTCACTTGTATTATAATCATGTAATATTAAAATTAAATGTTCATAAATGATGCATGTTAAATAATTGTAATTACTAAAATAAACTAGCTAACAAAAATTTTGTATGCTCCTATATGTAAAAATTTTCACGAAAATAATTTAGCACGTTTCAAACAATTTCTAAAATTTTCCCCATATTTTAATATAATTCATTTTTTTGTCCAAGGAGACAATAATTTATAAAAAAAAATTCAAACATTTGTAGGTGATAATTACTAAGACTAAAATTGCTAAATATTAGTATTTTATAACATATTTTTAAAAACTTCACAATGTATTGGTATAAATCATACTATTTTAAGGCCTCACAATGCCCTAAACATTTGAAAAAAAAAACAATTTTTTGACACTTTCTTGTGGCCCATACCATTGAGAAGCTTGCCACCAAATTATATTATTAAAGATTAAAATCATTATTAAACATCAACAAGTTACCAAAGTTTATCATGAATAAACAGAGTTCCATTCTAATCAAAATAAGATTCTACTTCTTATAAGCAAGATAATTAACTAATTATATCATTAGTTTACAAGGAAAATCCTAAATTTCAAGAAACTTTTCAGTTTTCCAAATTATTCTTGAGCAAAATATTAAATTACTTCAAAGTTTTTCAAAGAAATGCTAAATCAGTACTCATACCATTCCAAAATTAGGAACTTATGTATTAAACTGCCAAATAATTTTGCCAAGCAAAAACACATCAAGAACTTTAAAAAATTATGTTATTATTATTATACTGTGTTCAAACATGAGCAGGAACAGCTCCAGTTATTGGCTGTATAATGCAACAACATCCCACTGAATCAAATGTCTATACATAAAGCCAGATTTGGTTTCATGATCCTAATTCTCAATAAATATATAATTGATCCAAGTATATTGATCCAATATTTGTAAGTAACTCAATGCGAAAAATTTATTCAGGACTTATAAGCAGGATAATATCAATATTCATGAGTCTTTTTGACTTTTATATTTATGTAAAAATAAATCGATATAAAGCACAAATCTAATCAATAATGATAAATCTTCTACAAATTGTGCAAATACCTATAAATGCTTATTTGTAATACATAGTAAAAAAATTGTACAAGTGTGTGATAGGTTTATACCACAATCAAACTCTGAAAAACAAATGTTGTGCTAATAGATACCACACAAATATATTACAATTATTTATTTATTTATTTTGTAAAAGAATTAGGGATTCAAAAATGACTTTATTTTGATCATGTAAGAGTGAGCAGGAATTTTATATTCCATAAATGGACATAAACATATTCTATTATACACAGATTTTAATTAAAATTTTTTAATTCCTTAATTTATTATATTTTTGGATATCAATTCTCGATCAATCATATCTTTTACCTAAAATGGCACAGCGAGTAAGGACTTTCAAAATGTTGCATAATTTTTTTTACATGTAATTTTACAAATGGTAAATGATAATTTTGTTTAAAAATGGTACTTGATTAATCATCAAGTATAAACATTAAAGAAGCTGTAGTAAATTAAAGTATTTTTCCATTTCTATAGTGAATGGTTCTCAAAAATGTTTCTTTTTCCCTGTAATATTCTAAAATTATTAAAAACAATAAGTTTTTTATTTATATGTATGTATACCTGTTTTTGATACAACATGTATGGTTACATATCAGATTTTTGCATCCTAATTTTTTAGATAATTAAATACTGAAGTATCTCTGTTAACTACTGTGAAGATGTGTAAAATTTAGATTAACTAAATATATGTTCCATTGTGTGTGTGTGTTGGACACACCCCTGTCCTTAATTTTATCAAAAACATATCAATCACTTGTAAAATATTATTTTGGGGGGGGGGACATTAAGGTATTTTCAATATTTAAAACATTGAATACACTAAAAAATCTCTTGCAATGAAACCCTCTGTTAAGGTTTTCATATGCAAATCACTTAATGTTATTTGCAATGCATTTATTTTTCTGTACAATATTCTTCTGCTTCTATTCTGTTTTGTGAAAGGCAAGCTTATCTAGGAAGGAATAAAAAGTGCTGGACTTAGAATGTAACGTTTGCTATCCCTGTATTAAAATAATGTTTTTAAAATTTTTTTACATAATTATGCATTTATATGTAACTACTCATGAATTTAAAGCTTATAAAAATGTAAAATAAAAATAACGTGAAATTTAAAATGTCAGTTGTAGTATAGTAAAATTGATAATTAGAAATTTTCTTTTATCGTAATTGTTTTTTTAATATTAGGAAAAGTTAATGCGGGAAATCTTCATTAACGTGGGCTGGATTTTCTACCGCCAAATTCTCTTTTCTAGCCGAAGATCGATCGCCAAGGCGTATCCTTGAGAGGAACCGGTTTGTAGTAACCATATGCGATACGATTCTCCTCAGAGAAAACTCGGCGTAGTAATACATTGTATTCCTGACATTCGGGTTTTCATTTCAGTGTTGATGTTTTCTGAAAATATTACCAGTGTAATTTAAAGGGTAGGTTAAACGATTTCTCGAATTCACATTTTAAACTTTTTTATCTCAAAATGAGATTAAAAAAAAAAACTTTATGTACATGACAACTAAGTTAAATTTCAAGTTTTTTCTTTTCAAAGCAAAGAGTTATTATTTAAATTCGAAGCTATAAATTTCATTATTTTTATAAATACGAGACATAAGTATCAAATGAAACATAGTTTTAATTTTTTGCCAGAGCAAAGGAAAATAATTATTTATAATTATGAAAAAACACACATTTTAGTACAATCAGTGCAGATTGTCTAGTCAAACTAATCCAGAAATCTCAAATATCTTACTATCCTAAATATCTATTATTTGTTTTATCTCATCATTACCTTAATTTTTAAAGAGATAATCACTCAGATTTTTCGAAATAATCGAATGCTTTTCTGAAAAAATTTTCTTCCTTTATATATATTCAGAGATGATTTATTTTTTAAAATCATAGATTATTTTATATTGGGTTTTTTTTAGATATAATAGTTATAAGGGTTTTATTACAGTTTGGAAGGGAATATATACTTATATACAGTACAATATCTTATACATTTCATAATTTTCATTATATTTCTCTTTTTTTAACTACAGATTTTCGAAAAAATAGCGATTTACAAAAAGCTGTTGATATTGCATGAGTTCCTGAATAGTATAAGAAAATTCATTTCTGCTTCTGATAATAAAAGTGGCCGCGGTAACCTAGTGGTCAAGTTAACGGACTCGTGGTCGGTGTGTCATGAGTTCGAGCCCAATACCACTGAAGACCCGCATTGTAAGGGGGCAATGCATAAAAAATCTATCGATGCTTAAACGTTCTCTCGTTGGTGTGGTGTAGAAGTTAGGAGAGGGGTTGCCAGCTCAGGTGATGTCCTCGTCACTTGACCGTGGTTCAAAATTACGAGGTCCAAAAACCCTCGAGTAGCTGAATAGCGTAATGCTAATATTTATTCACTCAAGATAATAAATGTGTTGAAAATAAATCTCGGATTATCCACGTATAATAAAGCTAGAATTTTCAACTACCAAAACATTACGGTTTCTAGGATTGCTGGAAAGGGGTGACTGTAAATTAATATCTTTGCTGCACCACTTTGAATGAACAGGAAATTCATCAATCGAGAGTTCATTAGGGATATAAACATATTAATCTTAAATTAAGATTTCAATATTTAGTATTTTTTTATGAAACTAATCAAAATAAAAACTCTAGAATTAACTAATGTCTTTTTGAATCCTCCTTGATATTATTCCTTTTAATTACTTTTACAACTTTACATACATATGTGTAAAATAATTAAATGATTTTTTTTTTCTAAACAGGACATAAGATGTAAAAATTCTTTTCATTGAAAATGAGTGATTTCCATTTTGTACAATTTATATTTCAATATTTGAACCATATGAAACTACAATTATAGCAAAAGTTATAATTGACATAGTTTAAATATCCACGTAAAAATTAAAATAGAATTGAGACAATGATGAAATAACAAAATTTATGTGCTCTTAATCCACTGTTTTCTAATAAAAGTTGATAAACATTTAAAAACATGTAATCTCAAAAACTTGGAAAATGATTTTAAAAATATCATATTATGTCTGAAGGTTGAATATATTATGCCAATTGCAAAATTTTAAAATGAATGTTGAAAAAAAGAATATGTTCTGGTTAAACACTTTTCTCCTTGCAAAACAAGAATGAATGTTTTAATCAACACGACTTAGATTTTTTCAGAGGTCATAGTCAACTTTTAAAAAATGATAGCATTAATTTTTTGATTTGTTTAAAGATCATAGCCAATAAAAATATGATTAATAGCATTTTCTTAATTTCAGAACTTAAAACAAAATCAGTAAAAAAAAGTATCAAAAAATATAAATTAATTCAGTGCTTTTCAAACTGTGGGGCGCGCCTCTCCAGTGGGGTGGGATAACCCTACAAGGAGGGTGCGAGCATGTCGGAAATAAAAGATTAATTAAGAATGTATCTATATATTAATTTATTGAAAGAAAGCAAAGGAAAAAAAATTCTGATATAAAAATTAATCAAATATCCATGTACACTGTTATAATATACTTATAAATTGTACAGTACAATACATTTGATAATAAATTTATCTATATTAAATTAAGAACAAGTTTAATAATTACTACCGACTTCCTTGAGCTTGCTATATACAAAATTTAATATATCTTGATAATTCGTGTTATTTATAATTAAAGTCGTATTGTAATTTCAGCGTCAAAGTACATTATTATTGCTTTCAATACAATGTTATTGTATGGGGGGGGCGATGAAAATTGGGTCGTCAATATTTAAAATTTGAGAAGCACTGAACTTATTGGTAAACTTTTTATTTTAGATTATCATACATGGTATGATTTATAGTATACCATATTCGATTGTGTCATATGTAACATCTACGTACTAAAGTATCATTGAATTTTGTAGATAGGATGCAAAAATGAGAAAAATTTATGAAATTAATATACTTAACTATTAATCATTTGTAAGAAAATAAAAATTAACTGGATTTTTTATTTCTCATATAGAAAAAATTCTGGTTTTTTTTTGTTTTTTTTTTGTCATAATACTGTGTATAACTTTTACCTTCAACATTAAAATTCTGTAAAATATAGAGTATGTTGTACAGAAATCATTAATATAAAACATTATCTTGTAGATTATTACACACAAATTCAAATGTTTAATATTATTCAGTCAACTATATAGAAACATATCTTTTGCGAAAAAAAATTCACAGGTCACAAAAAACAGAAATTTGTTTGTTGAATATTTTTTATATGCCACGAAAACAATAAATTAACTTTTAATTTTTTCGTATTCGTTTAATTAACAATCATTGCATTCTTTACCATCTAATTGATTCGATCAGCTGAACTATTTTTTAGCACTTGAAAGCAATTAATCGTGTAAATGTAATTCAAGAATTGGCTCTGTGCATTAAATATATAAATTCTACGAGGATATAAAGCTTAATTATTTAAAGAAATTTAGAAATGATACTTTAAGTTTATAAGAGGACATTTTCTTTCTAAACTTATAATAATCAAATTTATATTATTTGAAGACTCCTAAATTTCTTTGCGTATTCAAAGAAAAAAAAATTCTTTGTGTTCATCTTTAAATTTGACCTTTTTTTTGTGCTAAATCCTATGTTTTATTTTGCAGGGTTTCTTGATGAAATTATTCATTCGAGTATCTTGATAAAAAAATATTTAAAACTCGTTTATTAAGTCATCAAACACTTTTTTTATGCGAAACATAATTATTACAAAAATATGTTAACAAACTTTGTATAAAGTTTTTTTAATGCTTCAGTTTTATTTATTTATTTTACTGTTTATTTTATTCTTCTACATACAAAATACTATGTTTCATTAAATGTTTGGAAATTCTACATCGTCTGAGTTTTTTGCGTATGTTTTAAATTTTGATTTTTAAAAATTTAAATACTTTTGGTTAATTCCTTATAGTGATTGCGGTAACCTTGTAGTTATGGTCACGAACTCGAGGCTGGAATGTCTCGGGTTCGAGTCCTGGTGCCACAAGGGACCCACCATGCAGAGCAGGCTGATGTACATTGAATCCGTAGAGGCTCAATGTCTTCCCGATGATGTGGTGTGGCAGTTAGGAAAGGGGGTTGCCAGCTCATATTTTAGTATAATCAGTAAGAATTTCTAGTCAACATATAGTAAGACTGGATCTAATCTAGAAATTTTATATCTCTTACTATTCTAAATGTATTATTTGTTTTATCTTTATCATTATCTTAATTATTAAAGGAGATAATCTCTCATATTTTTAGAAATAAACAACTTTAGTTAAAACTTTTGTTTCTTACAAAATCAATACTTTGAATTTTCCTCCATTAAATTTATTCACAGCTAATTTATTATACACAAAGGTTAACTCATACAAAGTTTTTTCGATATAATAGTTAAGAGATATAATTTGGAAGTGAATATATACTTGCAGTATGGTATTTTGTTTCACATTTCTCATTGCTTTTCTCTTTTTTTTATTAATAGTTTTTCGAAAAAATAAAGATTTACAAAAAATTGTTGATAGTGCGTAAGTTAGTGAATATAGTTCAAGAAAATTCATTTCTGCTCCTGATAAATGTGTGGAAAATAAATCCTGAATTATTCACGTATAATTAATTTAGATTTCTTAACCACTGAAACATCATGACTCTTAGACAGGATTCCTGAAAGAGGGATAAAATTGATATTTTATTTGTATTACTTGACTTAACAGGAAATTGATCAATCATCGATATAAATATATTTATCTTGAATTAACATATCAAAATTTTAACATTTATTTATAGAACAAACTAAGGCAATTTAGAACAAAGGATTTTAGAGGTTTGCTAGTGCCTTTTTCAAATTTCTTTATTCCTTAAAATCCTACATGATCTTTTTTTTTTATTGTATCCAGTTAAGGGAAATTTATTAAAGCTCTTGCTTCATTTAGTAAAACACTTCTATATACATGTGTGTAAAATAATTAAATGATTTTTCCCCCTAAACAACATATAAGATGCAAAAATTCTTTTCAATGAAAATGTGTGTGTGTGTGTGTGTGTGAGCTTTTAATTTTCCGTTCATAATTGAGAACGAACAAAAATATTGCGATTAGAAATATTTGCAAATATGAACATCCCTTTTTTTTTTTTTTTTGTACAAAACTGAACATAATAATTCTTCTGATCTTTCATGTTTAGAAAGATACCGTTTTGAGGTCAACAAATCTAGTACTGTTTTTGCGGCATGGTCCAAAAGATTGAAAAAAAGGGGAGTGTCTCCCCTTTTGTTAAGAATTGGGGAGTGGTTCAAATACTTGAAAACTATCCTTCAAGTTATACTGAGAATTTCTTTTTCTTTTATTTTTGTTGCTTCGCTACTAAAGTTCACTTCTTGTCTGAAAATCATCAGTTTAGAAATCTTTTTTTTTTTTTTACCAGTCATTTTATTGTAAGCGATCTAAAGTTTTAATTAAATATCTTCAACAAGTACGAAATATGAAATATTATGAGTTTTGTTCAGTGATTAATTATATAAAAATACTAGCCGCGTGGGGTATAACGGCTAGTATTTGAACTGATCAACTGAATTTGTTTCACTTGTTAAAAAAAAGTCCTCTGTTAACAACAAATGAAATCTATATTTTTTCTATATTTATTACAATTGAAACGAAATGCTTTAATTTTCATACAATTAAAAAAAATTTACGAAGTTTGTATTCCTTTTTTTATAAACTATGTGTTACTTAGAAAAAGCCACAACATTTTAAATTTCACAAACAGCAAAAAACAAAAACAAAAAATTCAAATTTACTTATTTAAATTTCTAATACTCTTATCCTTATGAGAAAACAAAATAATTTTGAAAGGTAAAAAAAAAGTCAATTTTTGAAAACACTAATCTAAAATAAAGTTCAAGTAATGATCAGTGCATATAATTTGCACAATTTAGGCAATTAAAAAACACACATAAAAAGCTAATTACCTAATCACTTACATATTTTTGAAAAATTTTATAATGCTATAAAATCAAAGTATTGAAAAATTAGGAATATAAAATGTTTGCATTATTTTTATATAGTTTGACAAAGTTTAATATTAAAATATGCTCTGATATTAAAACATTTGAAGTAGCAAATGTGCTTAAATAAAGTTAAAGCTTTTCAGTAATTGAATTTGAATTTAATTGAAGCGTTCGCACGAAAAATGAAAAATATATATGTTAGATGGATTAGCTATTGAATGACTTTTGGAAGAAAGTTGTCCCATATTCATTGCATCGCTAAAAATTATTCAACATTTCTTAAACCTAAAAATTAAATTTTAAATAATAGTAATCAAATAGTGTTATTAATTAAAAAAACAACAAAAATGGACAACTAATTTTATAAATTAATTTAACATTGAAATTTAAGAACATGGGTCCTTTTGGCTGCAGACTTCAAATTTATATGCAATCACTCCTCAGCTAGGATGTTTAATTTGTATTTTATTAACTACCACACAACATCATTCGAGAAATTTGAGATCCCGTTTCTTATATTAAGTCGCACTTGCAGAATTTCACAAAGGGAACTCTCGGTAAAATCAGGATTCGAACCCATGACTAATCTTTTAAACTGCGACCCATTAAAAAAGATAAAGCTATAGAAATACCTTATACGAAGTAAAAATAGACGTGAAAACTAAATACTATGTAGAATTTTCCCTTAGAATGTAGATTCTTATAAATAGGTCTGTACTGCGGAAATCTATCACGAACTGCAGTCTTTTAATGTATAAAAGAAAGTAGAAATGGAAACGACTGATTTTATAACCATTAAAAAAATAAACTTTATTAAAAATAGATTTCTTTGAATGAAAAATAAATTGATTAATTTGAACATACCAAATTGTATTAAAAATCTTTAAATTTCATATGAATTTCATTAAACTTACCAATAATTTTATTTTATATAATTATTCCACTAACAAATGGTTAGAAATTTGTATTGTTTTTAATATAACAATTATAAATCAAATAGAATGTTTTTCGATAAAATAAAATTACTTAATTAAACCAACACTTAAATTAAGCCTTTTAAATTCATTAGAATTTC
>BMAO01031994.1:0-116546 GCA_019973975.1 Trichonephila clavata | reverse complement strand
TTTATTTTTGAAGTCAAGGAAATTCTGTTCAATAACACTTAAGATATTGAGGGTTTTTTCTTTTTCTTTAACTGTTCCAAAACTAATAAAGTATGCTTCAGATATTTCTGAAAAAAACTTACATCTGCTATTTCTTTTATTCATGTGTTTAACAAAATATAGGTTCAGCGCACACAGTCACTTTATCTTGACCTTACCAAAGAAACCTCAGTAGATTTATGTGTTCTTGATGCCATGTCTTTATCTGATTCCTATCCACATTTATGCCTATCCATTACTGTAAATGCATTTTCCCGGTCCTTTAAAGAAATAAAAAAAAGAAAGAAAAATGTATTTCGGAAAGTGATTTTTCTGTCGAATGCAACTGCATATATGCAGACTTTTCTTTAAAAAAAAGAATCTTTCCCCTCAATTTTCTGACCCACTTTGGGGAGTGATTTACATCCAGGGATCACAAAAGACGACTCTCTCTCGCAAACAACTCAACTCTACTCCAAACTCCCGTGAAACATGAACCTCTGGAGTGGCGTCAAACTTCTTCGAACTTTCGAAAACTTCTTTATTTTTTTTTTTGTTCCTCCCTAAGTTATGCGGAAATAAATAACGTGCAGCGATCGGCGGTTTATGGCTTTTATTCTGTTCCAACATTGTGAAAGTCAAAACAATTCGAATTCAGAGCAAGTGGTGAAAAGGAACATAGCATTATTCAGCCGGGAGTGAACATTCTAGAATTTATTTCTGATGGATGATTCGCTCTTGTAAACAGTGGGAGGAAAAGTAAGTTTATAATAAATATAGATTTACCGATTTCTTCTTAATCGATTTATTTTTTTCATAAAAATATTTGGCATATAATTCCAGTTATCCACCCTCATGAACACACTTCTGAGCTTATTTTGTCAAATAATTACGGGATTCATGAACCTATGGAACCAGTTTAATTATTACTTCTGTTTTTGCTGCTAAACAATTACTGTCCTTGAGAGATAAGTTTGACATTACTCCTGGGTTCCTTAGCAATCGTTCCACATTTTTACACCTTTTTTTCAATTAACACTTATATTTTTCTTTCTCCTCTGACTTTCAATATTGTTCACAAATGTATGTTTTTGACAATTATGTACATGATACACTAGATTATTAATAATTTTACAAGTGTGTAGTATAGTTTGGTCAAATATTATCTTTGCTTCAGCAGAACCAACTAACCGATGATGAAAATTCAATCGACGAACTTACATTTAACATAGAATATGTTACATAAAGGGATAACAAAAGATTGAAAATAAGATAAAATGCCCATCAAGTAGTGATTATAACTCACTAAAAATGCAAAAATAAAGTTCTTGATATTTAAAAATATGTACAAAAATGCTGAGCCGTTTTTAACCTCTGGCGCCCTAGGCACTTCAAATTATTATCCCCAAATTTCCAGAGCACTTCTTCCTTTAGTTCTTACCTTTCCTGTTTTGGTTCGATAGAGATTTTCCGTTAAATTTTCTTTCTTTCTTTTTTGTTTTTGTTTTTGCTCTTTGGAAAGTCCTTCAATTATCCACCAAATATGAACCCACCCGGACTGGAAACAAATATCTTAAGGCGGTATCACACGTAAATTTTTCATGCAACTTTTTAGCCCAACTTTTCGCCGAATCTGAGGATGAAGGGTTACCGTAAACAAAACGACATGCTGTGACATCAGCCACGCTCTTTCTTCACATTGAAACATTACTCGCCGATTTTACTGCTTCGAAAATGACCATCCAATATTATTTCTTTTATTTCGCTCGCGCTTTTTTGTTAATGGGGGTAAACAGAAATGGAGCATCATTCTGTTTGAAATATTATACGCCGTCGAAATATTGTACACCATTAAAATATAAAACGCCATATATGATGCGTGTGATGCGAAGGTACCATCGTTACCGCCATCTTGTTTATGACGTAGGGCGCTGAAGAACCCCATTGGCTGGAATTTCAAGCAACTTTCATTTGGAGCAACTTTCTTAGCTCACTGGCAAAAATTTGTTCGAAAGCCATTGTTATGGCAACGGAGTAAAAATTGCACGAATTGGACCAAAAATTGCACCAAACGTGTACGTGTGATAAGGTTTTTAGGAGAGGATGGCGACATGGTTTGGCCGCTTTTGTTCATTTCTTATCTTACGGAATCACGGACCACCCACTTTTTTGTGAATTTATTCACTAAATTAAATAACTTGCATATTGTATGCATTATTATTTGAACTGATGTGTCAATTTTCATCGCTTATCGTTTTACTATCTTTCACTTTTAGACATCCTTATTCTTTGTAGAGCCACTGTCATTTTACTCGTTCAATAAAGGTTTTTTTTTAAAACTTTCATCATTTCAAAATCGCATTAATGGCATCATTGTAATCAATTTACTTTGTATTTATTTGAGTGCATAACAATATCAAACTGTTATGGTTTTAATTTTCCATAGTTCCGCGTACACACACTAACATACCGCATACATGATTTGCTAGATGATGGTTCATTCGCTGTAATCTTAATTTTTTCACTTTCTTCGCCCTCCAACATTTTACGCCCTGGTCACATGCCTAAGCTGATAAACTTGTTCTCCAAAAACAACTCGTGCGTTCCAAAAACAAAAAGTGCGTTCCTTGAGATTGTTAGCATGGCAAATTATTATCAGTAATAACTGAAAGCTTTTTGAAAGATAAATTTATAATTAAAATATCTTCATTAAAGCACATTATTTTTTAATTTTCTGGATTGCTGAAATAAACAAATAATTTCTACGGGGATATCTATTTCTCTTGCTTTTTAAACCCCCCCCCTTTTTTTTAGATAAAATGAGAGAAATTTTATTGAAAGCAACAAGACATAAAATGCAGACTGCCTTTGATTACGTTGGATAATTATTACAGTATATACATACCAACGAAGAATCTTGTCTTTTTGGGTGGAGGGTGCCTTATTTACATTCTTCGATATGTCATTCGAAATGAATTCTCTATGCCATACTAGGGTGTGAATTCTTTATATAATCTGAGTTATTTGCTCTTATATTTAAAGTATTTTATGAGGGTGAAATGACCTATGTCGCGCGCGCTCAGAGCACAAATTTTTCGTTTTTTTCTCGTTTTATTGGGTAGAACAATTTTTTTTGTATGCAATATATATTTACATTTATACTTTACACATAGAACGAGTTACAATAAATTACATAAAATTAGAAAATTCCAGAAGTGGTAATTTAATGGTTAAAAATCTAACAGGGTGAGTCTGATAAATCAGAATATCATAAATGTATTTCTATGAAAATTCCTGAATTTGATTATTATATTTTTTTCAAAGGGAATGTACTAAAATAATTCTTACTGTGTATGAATGGTTTTTTTTTTGAGAAATAGCTTGTTATTTTAATAAAAGTCTCGAAAATATGACACATTTCCTAGTATTTATTCAATCACCTCTAAAATTCGTATAGATAAATAAAACGTTATAATATTAGTGCATTACTATTTAATAATGTGTGTGTGTAGCTTATTTTAATAATAATTTATTTGCAATAAGTTGATAACATTTTGCTCTATTTACCATAAAGAATTTTTATGCAAATTGCTAAAATTTCACTTATAATTGTGATTTTTCTAAAGTTTTCATTGTTTATTTTAAATATTGCTGGTTAAGTTTCAATATTTATTTGTATTGTTCCCTAAAAAAGTATTTATAATGTTTTAATATGCTATTTTCAAAAGAATACTCTAACTCTCGCATGCTTTAAATTCTTATCATATAAAGCATAATGGGATGAAAAAATATAATTCAAATTCATTATAATCATGAGATAATAAATAACTTACTAAATAATTTTACTATATAATTTATCTCATGATTGTAATAAATTTGAGTAATAAAACTATTACTTATATATAAATACAAACTTAACTTAATTTGAACTTAAAATGAAAGCAGAGTTAACATCATTTATAATTACTTTAGGTTTATTTTCATTTTTGAGTATAACACATTGGGTTAAAAAAATCACAATATTCTGTTCAAAGCAACTTGTATATGTAATGTAAAAAAAAAATTAAAAATTATTAAATTTCAAGTGATTCTGAAACTTAACTGCAGTCAAAACTTGTTAATTTCACCTATATAAGCAAATATACACAATAAAGAAATTATTTAAAATTCCTCAGGGGACTCTAAATTAATTTTCTTATATATATCGTAATAAAATAAGCAAGAAAAAAGCAATTTAGTGTGCATATAGTGCACCTGATAAGGAAGACTGGGCTTTCTATCGGTTTTCTATTACAATGACTCTCAAGAATAAAATTAATTTTTGAAAGTCGTTTTAGAATTTTATTGAAAAATGAAACTTAACAGAACCTTTGAAAATTTCGCGCCTTAGAAATTTTTGACAAGGAATCAATGGAAATTTTAAATAATTTTTTTCCGTTCTAGTATTAATTTTGAGTGTGAAATAACTTCGAAAATTCTGGAACAGTTTTACATATACTGGTTTGTGAACTGTTTTCTTGCCTTTATAGCCATAGGACTCTTAGAATTTTCTTAATAATCTTAT
This sequence comes from Trichonephila clavata, assembly GCA_019973975.1. Lineage (NCBI taxonomy): Eukaryota > Metazoa > Arthropoda > Arachnida > Araneae > Nephilidae > Trichonephila > Trichonephila clavata. Next base: position 111,964 of record BMAO01031994.1, on the reverse strand, counting down.
TTTATGATAGTTCACGCTTATTGATTAACTTTTAGAAGACCGCTGAGGGGAAAATTATGCTATAAAATGTAATCTAGAAAATTTTGTGGTTGAAAATAACTTTTGGATATGCTCAAGTAAATTAATAATAAATCTCGATTTCTTCTTGCAGACATTTTCATGTACACAAATTAAAATTTTGTTATCAATTCTTTATTAAAACTGAATAAAGAATTAGTTCAAATAAACGATTTAAATTTACAGAGTTACATATAAAAATTATTTTACTAATATAAATGAGACGAATGTCGGTTGCTTTTAAATATTTTTTCACTAAGTTTTTATTTTTCAAAATAAAATTCATTATCTACATACTTAATTTATGATTTTGCTAAGAATGTACTCAATAAATAAAATGTATGTAGATTGTACGTAAATTAAGATTTAAAAAAATTAAAAAATAAAAATGGTATTTATTTTTTATTCGAATGGGGAGTAACCTAAATTATTAAACGATTCCTAAATTTTATACCTTTACTTTAACTCGCTTCACTTCATTAGAACAACGCGAAAACTACCGGCAACGGACCACCTAAATTGAACATGGGTCAAGTTGAAGATTATATCCAAAAGTTTACACTTTTTTTTGAAATTTCAAATAAAATGAGGACACATTATAGCTTTGCTCTACTAAAAGAACAGATCCCATCAATTTCGCTCATCATATGGATGGGAAAACGTAATTTTGTAAGGTGTGAGATATTCTCTCTACCCCGCCTAGGGATGTGGGAGGAAGGAAGGATGACTAGCCATATATCAGTTAATCTATCTATTTATTGAACACACAAATTATCAACACAATTCTAATAATTCAAACGAGGAGAGATGTTCCCAATCCAAGCAACATGAGAGTAAATAACGAGATGCGCGAAATATGAGAAGACTTAGTGACGGATCTATACGCGGCTCTACTAATCCCTTCATGACTCTTTAAGGAAAATATTTATTTCAACCAACTTTCATCGAGTAAGGAAGCGTGATTATATAAATGAAGTATATTATATAAATCCTGTTTTCGCGAGTTTGTGGTTGGCAAGTGGGAGTTAACATAGTCTGCGCTTTAGCTGTTAGTTGAAGATTGAAAGAGAGTGGGATTAGTAAGAGGTCTTGGAGTTGTGCAAGAAAAAGATTACAGAGCGTGTATCCAACGACATTGATCAAGCCGAGAGAGATCAGATCACCTGCAAGTTTCCAGTGTAAGATCCGATGCATAAAAAGTACAGGTATTATGAGCTTTATTAAGTAGAAGTTAGCTTATTTAGTGTGCGAGTAGTTATATTTGAGCGTATTAAAGCTATCTTAGATTCAGTTGAGGGTCTGTAGTTGTAATCCCCGTGTTATAGAGTCTCACGTCCGCGCTCTAATGTTTAATAACCTACTTTAAATTGATTGATATTTGGAAATAATAAATTGATTAGATTGAAATCATGTCTGTGGGGGGAATCATTCAGTTTCTCCCACACACCTAGCCGGGCTTACAGGTAGACAAGGGGGTTCAGATGTAAGCAGGAATCGACCGCTATCACAACTTTAAATATCCTTCCTCTTATTCCAGGATCAAATCCGCTATCCCAAATATCTGAGTAATAATTAAACTTTGGTGACCAATCGTCACTTTAATTCTTTCATCTATCTAATCTCTGAAGTGCGTTATAAAATAGTATAATACCTGATTAGTAGCAATCCATAATTTTCTTTACTTTCTCTATCTTTCAATATCACTAACTTGAAAACCTAGACCATATATTTCCGACCTAATCTGAATAATCATGTTTGCTTCTTCAGAGGGTTGGTTGCGAGTAAACTCAAGTTAATAAGCCAAATATTTCCCAAGAGGATTATGTTAAAGAAGGAACGCAGATAGATGCATCACAATTTTAATATAATATTTTCCTCAAAATTAATTTCAGTCTCACAATTTAGCTCCTTCATTTGGATTTTCATATAGTAACTGAAATCATTTTAGCTATACATTCCTATTTAAAGTATTTTGAAATCCATTATAGATTGTCATTTAAAATTTTTCGAAATAATTCGTTGAAAAAATTAATTTTTGTAAGGAAAAAACGATCGAGTATTTTCTGAAATATTGAATGCACTGAAAAATAATCATGAAAAATGATGTGGGTAATTGTCACGAATGAATTGCAGTTTAAAGATACATGAAGTTAATTGGTGAGAGGTGTCGTAGTTTTGAAACTTAGAAATGTGACGAAGATGGCCTATTTGAGCTAGCATCCCAATCTTCAAACGCCTGAATAATTGAATCTAATTGTCATGGGAATCGAACTCTTGACTTTTTAACACCCTTTTATAAGCTTCACTTGTACGTAACAGAATTTTTTAACTCAATTTTTACCCCCTTTAAAAAGTCAGATAAATTCGAAACTTTGCTCACTTGTCCAAGACCGATGACAATACAATAATTTAATACTTTTGTTCCATTGTCCTGATCAGGATCATCCGGATTAACGATTTCCCATTTTCAGATCACATCCTGCATCTGGCGACTCATTTCAGATCCCATTTCCAGATTTGGCCACTAAAAGATTAAGTTACACAACTTAGTACCATTAAATATAAAAGGGTGCTTTTGAGTTATTTTGAAATATAATTTATTTCGTTAGAGTGTTGTGGTTTTGAGTCCTAGTATCAGTGAACACCCATCATGCAAAGGCTGATGCATTTTAAATCTGTCGAAATTCAAAGTACTCTCGTTGAGATGATGCAAGTCCAGGTATCATTCTCGTTGCTTGACAGTGAATTTGTCCCTCGCCAATTGCTCTTGCATAGCTTCGTAGTGCTGAGCTAATAAACGAAAGATCGAATTACTAAGAATGTAAATGAATCTAGAAAACCTTGTATATGCAGGTTGTTACAATAAACAAATAAGAACCAAAAAAATTACTAAAAAACCCTAATTCTCAAATTTATTATCATTATTATTATTATTGTGATTCGGAAAGTGTAAACAAAATTGGATTTGAAAATTATTAAAAGACTAACGCGTTTTTGTTTATTGGAGTAAAACTCCCCTTACGTTTTTTTTTTCCTTAGAAAAAGTGATAGGTTTTTTAAAAATATTTATTAAATGTCATAGAAAATTAGTTAAGAGAGTTTGATATTGCAATGAGCAGTAAGATTTAAACAAAAATTTAATTCTAAAAAAATGTAATACTTTTGTGTGTGTGTATGTGTGTGCGCGCAATGTCAAAAAATCACTAGAAATATGAATAAAATCATATAAAAATCCCCACATTATTTTTATTGATCAAACCTCTTCCTCCAAAAGAAATACTTTTGAGATGAAACATTATTTTTACTCCATTTTTAATTTAACGAACCAGTGTGTCTCGATTGAAAAATCGAACTTAACCAAAAATGAATACCTCGTTCGGCTCAGTATATGCTGGTTCGGAGGCACTCGCCTTTTCAACTCCGAAAAAGACCGATTGCTCTCTGAATAGGAGACGAAGTTTTTCCGGCAACCAGGAATCAATCATGTATTTTAGGGCCTCTCAAAGGAAGCGTCTTTTTTGGCTATGACAGATAAAACGTATTGTAAAAAGGGACCCTTACAAAGCCTCTGTCTTGAAGAGAAATTCGTGTATGGGAAATGCCTTTGTAAAAGTTGGAACCAAACTTTTTCGAGAATTATGAGAAGAGTAGAGGAATAACTTTTCATGGTAAATAAAATTGTACGAAGCAATTTATAACGCTGTTGGACAGAATTTGGATCATTTGGGAAAGTAATACTTGTTTTGCTGAGAGACAGAGTATGTATAACACATATTATATTTTTGCCTCGTAGAATACGCTATAAAAATATTAAAATGTTAGAACCCATATTTAAAGTCATCATATAGTTGTCATAGCAATACATTAAACGTGTCGAACTTTCTCTGCAGTGTCATCATTTGAATCAAATAAAAATTTAAACTCTATTGCGTCCAATGTTTCCATGGTAACGGAAGTATTAATGTGATTCATACGATTGCAACAAAAAAAATCATTCAAGATTACACATTTCTGGTTGTGCTGCAAACATCACTCGAAGAGGATTTTTTTTAATAACGAACATTTATAAATCCCCGTTCACCACAAAATGTCATACGGGAGAAGTAAACGTGAAACACACATCACAAAGGAAGGAGTTTAAATCCATGAAGGATTACAACACAAACATCAATGCCTTCTCCGGCATTCGAACCCAGGCCGTACGACAGCGCATTCAGCGTCACTAGCCACTGTACAGGATGGGCGGCACTCAAAGCTGATTGGTGAGAGGGTTTTAATTGAAATAATGCAACAAAAAATATTTTTAAAAATCGTCCATTTTGATGTACGTTTTCATTTCACATAAACCAATATATATGGCTTACTTCGATGTAACATGTGTCGCACCCAACAATAGGAGCAGACAGTCGGGAACTATAGTTTTAAATAAAAATCGCTTGGGTCTCTTCACATGTACGATAAGCCAGTAACCCTCCTTTGTCATTCCTGAGTGGCCGCGGTAGCCAAGTGGTCTAGGCATCGGATCATGGCTAGCGTGTCATGAGTTCGATCCCAAGACCACTGAAGACACGCCGTGTAGGGAGCGATGCACGTTAAATCTGTCGAGAGCTCAAACGTCCTCCCGTTGGTGTGGTGTGGTAGTTATGAGAAGGGGGTGCCAGCTCAGGTGTCGTCGCGTCACTTGACCATGGTTCAAAATTACGCGGACCGTCCCTAAAAACCCTCGTGTTGCTAAACAGTGCGACGTTAATATTCACTCACTCATTGCCATTCCCGAAAGCACTAAAACCCAATTTCTTCTTTCCACAAGTTCTCACTTCAAGAATATTGTGAAAGCTACGCTCTTTACATGTGGCTAATTGTGTATTGAAGTTGGAGAAAGCTTTTTGTTGCTTCTTTGTACTATCATTGTACCAATGAGTTAAGCACTCTTCTATTAATCAACTTTGTTTCCACGTGTGTGAAAGGAATTATCTCCCATCTTCTCTCTAGAGGAGTGGTGGCAGGAAACGAGTAAACTGGCACAAAGTTACATCGAGTGAAACCGGCCTGAAAAGCAAATTTTAAACGTTTAGTTTTATTTTTTTTTACTGCAAAATACATTCTTTTATGCTTAAAAAGAACCAACCTCATATATTGGATTATTTTCCTATAAATGTTCCGTGCGCTATTTTCCCTTTCTTGGAGTTCTGCAAGATCATTGTGTTGAAGATTTACACTTGATTTCAACTCATTTTCTTCATACACTGTGAGCCTAAAATCAGAAATGAAGGAATACTATAATTTTAACTCAGACGTTTTATAATTAACTAAACAAATATATTTTCCATCATTAAATATTTATTATTTTTTTTAAATTTAGGGTAATATCAAATATTGTCTTTGGACGATCCTGATGTGTGTGGTCAGTAATTTTAAATTCTACAGTTTTAAGTTCTGTCTACCCTCACACCCAAATACTTTGTAATGGTTTATTCAAATATAAGCTTTCAAAGATTGTACTGCATTCATAACAGCAATGGGGTTTTGCATTTTGAATTCAAAATGTCTACATGATTCAAAAGTATAAGTTTGTAGTGCAGTATAGAGTACGCGTGTATAGAGTACTCTGCCTGCCAATGCCTTTCAACGTAAAAACTTTTACAGAAATTCTTGTTTTATTGGTTTTTTCCTTACTTTAATTTTATTTAGTTTATTTCGAATTAGTGCTAGGAAGTGCAATAAAAATATCAATTGAAAATATTGAAGATTGTAGAAAACAAAACAAACAGTTCAAAGAGTACAAAAATATTTGCCATTAGAACAAATTATTCACATTTATTATACAACTATGACAATTTTCACAGATAAATATTGTTCATTAAGAATTTTTTTTGTACAAAACACTGGAAAATTCGGGGATAGTTAAAGTAACATAAGCTACAACGTCCTTTTTACTTCCTCTGAGGCTGTACTTTCTATTTCATCGAACTGGTTTGGTAACATCCTTAGAACTTTAAGAAAACGGCAGAATCGCACTTCTCTTCTATAAATGTGGTGGCATGTACCAGGGTGGACACGGGAGCTTATTCCATATGCGATAAGTGTCCTTTCAATAAAAAGAAGACAAATAGTTTGAAGGAGATTCGATCTCGGTACCTTTCTTTCAGTAAGCACGTTACTTACTGCTGGACCAAAATGATCACTTCAGTCCGGAGGCTGTTACTGGATTATATAGATACCACAGCCCCATACTCCCTTGCCAGTGAGTCGGTAGGCGAGCGTGTGAGTAGTTGATGCCTCGTCATTTGGGTTTGACACTTGTTTGTTGCGTCATGTGTGTCTGATGGCTTTGGTTGCTCTTGCGGCAGATAGATGGCGCCACAACAGCCACGCAAAATTTGCGTTTTTCTGAGTTCAGCATCAACGTCAACAATGAAGAAGATTCGATCTCAATACCTTTCGTTCCGTAAGCATGCAACTTACCGCCTGCACAAAATGATCACCTCAGTCCGGAGGCTGTTACTAGCTTATATAGATATCACTGCCACAAGTTTTAAAAAAATGGGACCTTTGTCTGTAAGTGACTTATTGACACAACCATCTTTGAGAGCAGAGTAATTAAAACGCTGATATTAATCTCATTCTGGAATAAAAAGCTGTATTTTTACTGAATGTCCGTCTTCTTGAAAGTTAAAAGCCAACATCATAAAATACACTTTTTGAAAATGTCCAATACATTTTATTCCTATCTGAGCTCCGTTTCTTTTATCAGTAAATGACAACTTTGTTCTCAGGCTCAAGTGGAGTTTTGTTCGAGGCGAAAAGAGTAATTGGAGTTCTTTCTCAAGCCTCGAATGTTCCAAATTACTTAAAACCGAACTGACCATTTTTCAAAGACTACCCTAGACATTCTTCTGGTCGGTTTCATTCCGAACAGATAAAAAAAAGAAACTTTCGCTGACATTTAAACTCGTGTAACAGATAGAGAGAATCGGAACCACTCCTGCGGCAGAATGCATTTCCGACACATCATTAGTCAAGAAGTTGACGAACTACTAAACTCCGTTTCCTGTTCAACGAACAAAAATTTGTAACAGTCCTCTAAGTCAACACTCGTATGAGTCCACCCCCACTCTTACCCCTTTTCTGCGGAAGTGAGTAACGATTTAATTTTATTGGTTGGAGAGAATTCGTTTTCGAGTTGAAAAGTTTTTAACCAGAGGGTAAAGCCTTGTGTTTAAATTCGCCATGTGTCTTTCTCAGTCGCTTGTTTCCTTGGCTTCAGGCTATTGCATTAGGAATGCATTTGAGGGGAAACGGGATACGGCGTTATTGTCTAGCTCTTAAAAGCTTACTTTAAAACAAAATATCGTCGCTTTTATTCTTTTTTAAGTAGGGGGAAGATGCTTCAAAATGCACTTAAACGCATCTGTGACACTACAATGTTTTTACGTATGTCTCATCAAATTAAGTCAGAATTACAGTGGAAAAATACTTTTAAGATTTCATGTGAATTATTCTACGAAGGCTGTTTTTTAAGTAAGGTCCGTTTGTTTTTTAAAAAATAATGACAATATTTTGTTTCAAAAAAACTTTATTTTAGGATTGTACATACGTTTGCCTAATTTTCTGCATAGTTGCCGATTTTATTTATGCTTTTGTCATGCCTTAAAACTACATTATGAAAACCATCTTCAAAGAAGTTTGCCGCCTAGTTGGACAGCCAAGAGTTCACGGCCGCTTTCACTTCTTCGTTGCCACTGAAGCGCTTCCCGCCAAAACTGTGTTTGAGGTACCGGAAAAGGTGAAAATCGCTGGGGGGGGATTAAGATTGGAGCTCTGTATAGTGCATGCTTAGAAAAATTCCCAAGTTCGAGAAGTGTCGAACCTTGCGTTGTCATGGAGGAGCAAAACACCTTTTGACAGCATGCCGCACCGTTTGTTTTGCAATGCTCTTCCAGTACCTCAAACACAGTCTTGGCGGGAAGCGCCTCAGTGACAACGAAGAAGTGAAAGCGACCATGAACTCTTGATTATCCGACCAGGTGGCAGACTTCTTTGAAGAAGATCTTAAAACGTAGTCTTAAGGTATGACATATGCATAAAAAAATTGGCAATTATGTGGAAAAATAGGCAAAAGTATATACAATCCTAAAATAAAGGTTTTTAGAGCTAAATATTGTCGTTATTTTTTTAAAAACAAACAGACCTTATTTAAAAAACAGTCCACGTTATATATCAGGGGTGTGGGCAAAGTATGGCATGCGTGCCACATGTGGCACGCGGTACAATTTCCAGTGGTATTCTGCACTATTCTACAAATTTGTCAATAATTGAATGGATGGAAGTTGATAAACTTCCAATGGACCTTAATTGACAAACTTCTTCAGAATTACGGACATTTACGGAATTACGAAAATTTTTTAAAATAACTCTAAAGATAAATATATATAATATACAACTGTTTTGTAAATTATTGAATGTCATTGATGGAGAGATTTAATTGCTTGAAGGAGAGAATTGCATGTGATCTGCTTTCCGCTTTTGGTTCTACATATCTAATTAAAGAAAATCTTTCCTCATTTGAAAAATTATTTTGATTCCGCAAAGAAATTATGCAACAACTGTATACTCAGAATCGTGCCAATTCGAAAGTCAAGCATTATACCCCTGAGTTAGCGCTATGAATGTAGAGCGGAGTCACCCATCCGGTATAGTGGTTAGTGACGCTGGTTGCTGTGCCGTAGGGCCTGGGTTCGAATCCCGGAGAAGACATGTATGCTTGTAAATGTATAGTGCCTTCGCGATATGGGGGTACTCTAAATAGCCATCGAGCCGCAAGTCCTCTCGTGTGGTTGGTGGAAAGGGAAGAGAGGTGGGAAACCCTTGACCACTCCCAGGGTGTTATCCCTCAAAATTGGGGTGGAACCGAGCCAAAACGTACTGCCACCTGCATGGCTAACGACAGGCTAACAAGCTACGGCTAACGACAGGCGTACAATATAACCCGATGCCATGATGAATTTCGTGGGCCTCGATCTGACTTCGCCAGACAGGTGGCATTATCAACAACAACAAGATGTAGAGCGGTGTAAACACTAGGTTCGCATTGAGATTTTTATTTATCTATAATGAAAGGAAACACTACTTTTTATGTTTTATATTTCTTATTTTAATAAATACGTTTAAAAGTACCTAATATATGTAAAATTGTATTATTTTTTTATTTCTGTTAAATAAATATATTTTATGCTGTTTATTTTTATATTAAAAATAATTTAAATGACGTAAAATTAATATTTAATAAAACTGTAAATCTTTATTATTGACCTCTATTCTCTAACTCTGCAAGCATTATCGCGGGAATCGAAATATTTCAAACATGTCCTACAGTATGGCAGGCTGAATAATATTGGTAGATTAGTTTGACATGCCATAGCTATAAGTTTACCGACCCCTGCTAAAGATGTATCTTTAAAATATAATTTGATAATATGCTTTTATCGAGAGGATGCAAGCTTCTTTTAATAGGTGCAAATGTACCCTTAAAAGGACTGAATCATTAATTTTGTCATGAGGTAATCGAGATTGTATAAAAATCCCTGCTTAAATAAATTTCACGGCCAAACTGCACTCTTTCTGTTCGAATACAGCGTTAAAGAGGCATTTAAGTTTTTAAGGCTCTTTTTGCTCCCCAGATAAAGTAGACCACATCTTATACTAATTTACTGAATTTTGTGTACATACATGAAATTTCAACGAAGACAATCCATAATAAAATAAAATTTTATTAGAAAATTCGTTTTTTTTTAATTCGGTAAAATTTGTTTCTCAGTTTTATGCATTTCACATTTTTGCAGGCTTGCCACTGTTGCCATTTGACATTTGGCTTAACATTCTCACTGTTTCTGAGATTATGTCAGGAAATAATACTTGACGATCTAAAAATTATTGAAACTGAGTTGAGAAAAAGACCCCCCACCCCCGGAAACCGAAACCGTTGTCAAATGTGACTCACACGTTAAAACGTACCTGGGTGTTAATGAAAATTAAGTCTGGTATTCATTTCTTATATACAAAAACCCTTTTTATGTAGTGTAAGATATTAATAAATAGTCTTAATTCTAATTGAAAAACAATTTACCAATAAAAGATTTGATAAGATTAAATTTATATTTATCTAGTTAAGGGGAGATGTGGTACGATATACAAAAAATTTTTTGGTTGCCCTCTTATGTGTATGTACGATATAAACCAGATTTCGTGCTCAAAACTTCATAAAAAAACTAACCATTTAATTTTTTAAGAGAAAAATTTAAATTTACGAAGTGATTTTAAAATGCTACTCCTCCTATAAAAATTGACGTACATATATATGAAATTTGATTTACAAGTAAATTAAAATATGTATAACATGAGTTGGTATGGGTTTTGCGATAACATGATTGGTATTCGCACAATACTTCTTTTTATGAATGATTATTGAAAATTCCTTAAAAAATGTGTAAATTCTAAATTCAATTATTTTTTTTAAAAAAATGAGTATTGCTTTATAAGTACTGCATACCAACTTTTATTCCATGTACTATTAGAAACAAGTGAAAAAAATTTCCAAGTATTAGGCACAATAGAAAAAAAACCTTAGCATTTTAAATGAAGTCAAACTAGTTATTTTACTTCTCTGAGATAATTCAGTTTAAAGTCTTGATTTACCATTGAGATGTGAATAAAAACGAACGTAAAAGTTACAACTCTGCGTTTTTTAAACTTGGAGCTTTCAAATTTTGTGAGAGTATAGAAAAGTATATAAAAAGTAGCTTAGGCTAAAAAAAAATTAGATTTGATTTTTGACCGATTTTTGTCGATTGAATCGTACTGTGTCCCCTTAAAATGGTTTCCTATTTTCTTTCACAAAAACATTTTTTTCACTTTCAAGATAAACTAAACATATTTAGTAACTTATTTCTTCTAATTTATTCTACTATTTATTTACTAATATGTTTAGTAATTTACTAAATTACTAAACATATTAGTAATTTAGTAACATAATTTCTAGTCCCACATAATTATCTTTTACGAGAAATTTTCTTTCACATCGCATATTTATATCGAAATTTACGGAAAAGAATCTTTTGTACTCATGTAGTTTATAAAAACTAAAGAAATAAGTATGAAAAAATAATTGAAATGCTGTTTCAATTCATATAGTGTACGTCAAATTCTTATACAGACAGCATCAAACATTATGTGACAATTTTTTACGCCTTAAAATGCATTATCATTAAATTAAAGAACAGTTTGCTTATGTTTCAAAAACTCACTAGAATTGAAGTAACAAATATTTTCCCTCGCTTATTCTGAATGACATTTTTCATCTTATATAATGCTGAATACTTATGATCACTCTTTATCGTACAAAAAAAAATTCCTAACTTAAACATACTAAATTTTTCTCGATATCCTTATTTAACTCTCCAATATTTTTCTTAAAAAAAAAAGGAAAACTGTGTAATTCTCGTTAAATTTTTAATCAGAAATTTCCGTGGACTAATTGAACGGGTTATAATAATAATTGCCTTATTTTTATGAAGATGAAAAATAATTATTATAACAAACGATACGTTTTCTCGAATGTTCCTTAGAAAATATTTATCGCGTTGTAATGTTTCAAGTAAAGAAAAATTACTTTTCCGGGAAGATAACGATAATTTTTCTGAAAAATAAACTTAATAAGCGGATTCCTCGTCTTTCAGCTCCATTTTATAATTTTCAATCTTTCTAAATAACAATTTCCTCTTTCCTTTTGTTCGAGATCGATAAATGCATTTAAAGAATTTTCTTGGCCATTAATTGTTATCTGGGTATAAAATTAAATTATAAATGAACGCATTAGAACAGAGGGATTAAGTGTTCTGCAGCGAGAGCAGGAACCTAATATTTCATAATGTGATTTAATTCCTGAATCGCTTTTCAAATTAATGATTTGTAATTTTAGAAAGAACGAAAAAAGATTCTAATTAATGATATTTGAAGACGCAATTAAGCCCAGATTATTGTTCTCGGCCAGAGGAACTTATCTGTAGCTTATTTTCATGCTTATTAAATACTATTGGAATGTTCGAAGAATCCTAAATAATGAGTGTTCTTTAAAAGCATCAAAGATTTTGTTCTAATTTCAAAATTTATTGCGCCTCGTTTCGTATTTCATTTTTTGATCTTTTGTCTTTCCATTAATTTTCTTGAAATGTGAGCTCTGATATTAGTTTAATTTGTTTGAAGAATGCAGTGCAAACAACAAAGGAGAGTTTAAATAAATTACTAAGTTTACGTTTAAGGTAAATATTACAGATCTTCCAATGACAATCTAAATGCCTATTATCCGAATATTGATTAATCATTCAATAATATTTAACTAATTTTTTCTCTTCATTCTGTTTATGTATATTTTCAAAACCATTCTCAAAGGATTTTCGAAACATGTGTTATTCAATTTCCTTTTAAAGAAGCAATTTGTCTCTCATTTTCAAAGAGTTGCTCGTAGTATTCCACCATCGTAAATTCAACAATTAATGTTATAATTTTTCATGTGTCCATAGAACAATAGATGTTTTGTAAATAAATCACAGGAAAAATAGCTGAAAATATCTAATGGGGTAGCTATTAAGGTTAGCGACTACGATAAAATTATGAACTTTGCCATAAGTTGTCATATTTTCTTATGATTTTATTTTATAGGTCATCTTATTAGCTTTCTCAAAATACCGAGTTTATTATTTCCATTTTCTAGAACAAAAACTACTAGTAGTTTAGTTAAAGCAGATACCACTACTTTAAGCAAGATATGTCACACTTTAAAATGCGTTTTACCCGAAATGTTTTTTTAAGAACTCAAACGGGACAGCGATTGCTCTAAGAGTTTTCAAATCAATCAACTGAATTTTTTTGTATATGTTCTGTGTATTAGTAGAAGTGTTTTAACCTTAAGATTTATCAACTACTGTTTTATTAAAACAATCTACAGTCCCTTTGTGAATATAATCACTGATTTTTTAGGCAATATGATATAATAACTAAAATAAAGTGCTCTAGTTTATGTAAAAATTAAATTATCTCATCCTAAAGATCATTTCAAAAATGATCAGCAAAGTAACACATCAAAATTGAAAATTTCTTTATAAACTTTTTGTATAGAATAAGCTTTTTTTTTCGTAAATTTTTACCAATTTTATACCAATAGTTTCTTTTTCTTTTAATTTTCTTAAAATGTACTAAATAAATCTAAAAACCACACAAAAATCTCCATACCTCCATTTTATTAAACAAGAAGTTGTCGCAAGTAGTCGGATACTTTAATATTAAATGTTTTGGATTTACTTCATAGATGCATTTTAATTCTATTTCAGAACATTTTGTTCGAATATCTGTATATCGAATTGATTATAATATTCAGAAAAAAAATTTGATACAGTTTGCAACTTGAATTGTAATATACACAAATGATTTATATTGATGTGTGACTTTGGTAATCGCGAATGGTCATTCTCATGAATTCATAGCCTGCGTTGTTGAAGCCGTGTTCAAATCTTGGTGTGTGGTCGTGGTAGCCGTGTGGTCAAGGTAACCTACTCGTGGCCAGCGTGTCAGGAGTTCGAGCCTAGTGCCGATGAAGACCCGCCGTGTATGGAAGCGATGGACGTTATGTCGAGAGCTCAAACGTCCTCCCGTTGGTGTGGTAGTTAGGAGAGCGGGGTGCCAGCCCAGGTGTCGTCCTCATCAGTTGATTGTGGTTCAAAATTACTCGGTCCGTCGCTAAAAGCTCTTGTGTACCTGAACAGTGTGACGCTAATATTCATTCACTCACGCAAATCTTGGTGTTATTGAAGATTAGCTGTGCGATATCACTAAAGAAGCATGCTAAATCTATTTTAAGTTCCTAGATTGCTATGGTGTAGCATTTTCATCAGTCAGGCGTCGGCTCTGGTAACGTTATGATCACATGACTGACGTTTAAATAGGAATTCCGTTGCCAATAGCCCTCACATAACTTCAAAACATTATGCACACTTTCATTGAATGTGTGAGTAAACCATTAATGATAAAATGATACCCAAGTCTTGGCAAACATTCAACTTATGAAGGAGATGTGGAAAATTTTCTGGCGGGAAAAATGTTAAGAGTATTCAATTATAGTTTAATCAACTAAAAAACATGATTTTACAGTTACTAGAACTGAAAATTCAAAAAATAATTATTAACATAAGAATAAAATGATTAACGAGAAAATTAATGTCATTCTGGTAAAGGCCTGGGGTACATTTTTACACTAACTCAGCATTTTGGAATAGAACTAGTAAGAAATTATAACAATTGATATCGCCCCCCCCCCACTCTTTTACCACAACAACATTAATTTTCTCTGTAATCATTTATTCTTATGTTAAGAATTATTTTTAATTTTTAGTTTTATTAACTATAAAAATGTTTTTTTTTGGTTTAAAAAAAACCTATAATTTTTTTTCCATTTGTTTTTAAGTTGATCTACAATAAAAGAGTGTTTGTTTAGTTTGTTAAACTAACATTTATTCATTTATGAGTTCATCTTTTTTGTTTCTTGTATTTTTATTAGCCATGAACGCTTTTACTTTAGGGTTATAAGAATCTTTTAATCACCAAATCTGGAAACGGGAAATCGTTAATCCTGATGATCCTGATCAGGATAATGGAATCATATTATTGTATTGTCATCGGTCCTTGACAAGTGGGGTAAAAATCAAGTTCAAAGATTCTGTTACATACGGGGAAGCTAATAAAAATGTGATAAAAAGACACTCATCAGGCGTACATTTTGAAAAACGAAGATAAATTTTGGTAACGAGGTACACAAACGTGTTTCTTAAATCTTCATTTCAAAGGTATCTTGATTAAGGTTTTACCAGCATCTCTAACAAATTAATAATACAAGATGCTCTTGGGAATTATAAATAACAGAAATACTTATCTAAAAGTAACTAGTAGGAATAACTAGAAGGGGACATTTTTAATAGAAGGAATATGCACTCTTACTGTTTCTCAGTAACCAATTCACACTTCAATCACTTTTTACCAACTGCCTTATTTTGAGAGGAGAAAGGTCTGTAAAATTTGAGCATTGTCCCTTAATTTCTTAACCTTAAAGTTCTCATTGCCCAGAAGATCGAACAACAAATTACCTTGTTTCTAATATCTGACGACACATGATAATCAATTGTTGACACAAAAATAGGAAAAGATAAATAATCTTAAGTCAAGTCCTGTCGAATTGTTTCTCATTAGCTCTAGACTTTCTAAAATTATAGTCTTATTGTAATAATGTTCGAACATTTTTTCATTAAAAAGTGGAAACCAAAATCAAGCTCTTAACTAACCCGTTCGCGTCGGGATTGTTATTTAAGCATCAATCTCAAACCCCCTTATCGGACAGCAGGCCGTTCAAACTACTTTTTCGGAGGAACGGGTAATCATACAGAACACAGCGTTTCTCAATCTATGGGGCGCGCCCCTCTTTGGGGGCGTGACAACTCTACAAGAAAGTCACAAACATATTGAAAAGTCAAAAACAAAATTTTATTTAAAAAAATTATCAATTTACTGAAAGTTAACAAACAAAATACATTCTGACATAATAAAAAATAAAATGCATATTGATATATTGCACTTATAAATGTATCAGTGCTATACAATGGATTTTATGAATAACTTAACAATACTAAGTTAAGAACATGTTTAATAATTACCAGTGACTACATGGACATATCATATAAAAATTTTATACAAAATTAACACTGTTCTTTATAATTTGTACGGTTTATAATTATCCCAATGCAAATTGTTTTCCACGAAGATGCGCGTATGTGATGGATTGAGCGAGGGAGGGAATAAAGAAACAAATCCTTAGAAATAAGTAAATCCTTCGCAAACATTGTCCCCGTCTTTTTATTGCATTCCAAAGCCTTTAGAGTAAATTTATGGATAGCATGTCAGGGAAAAGATCGTAGTTCTTAAAGACGTATATATACGTCCGGGAAAATTAACGCTTTGACTGGGAGAGACGTTTATATACTACTATGGCACTTAAGAGGTAAAGGTCGTATTGTAGCTTTAGATCAAAGTACAGTATTATTGAATTCCAAAATATTGTTATTGTATGAAAAGTGCGCGTTGAATATTGGGTTGCGAATATTGAAATTTTAAAAAGCACTGCTGCAGAACCAATACGAGATGCTATTCACCAGTGCATCACTTGGCTGCCGGTGACATTTGGAGAGAATGCATATATCACATACCTGTCACTACAAGGTTTTCCGTTAATCAGTACGCCGTTAACCTTGCGCAGACACAGCCTTAACTGAACCTAAAAGTTTTGAAGCTAAGGGATATGAAAATCGGCTGAAATTATCGTTTGGGGTAACATTCTTGTCACTAAATCATTGTTTAAAGTTATGACAGTCATCCAAAGCTATAATTTAGTTTTATATAGACTTCAATTCAAATATTAAATAACCAAAAGGCATCTAAAAAAGGAAACTGCAACAGAGTTACACGTTCGAAACAAAAAAGAAATCGAATTACATCAAAAATGCAAGTCAAAATGATGTACAAAATATAAATTCCTTTCAGGCAGAATGGAACTCATCACTGGAAGAAAAAAAACCCAAGATATTTCTCCTTTATTCTTCTGTTGCAAAAAACGACATCATTCAATTTGTGTTTTCTATCGCAACTTCCAGATGAAATGCCTTTTGTTAGGAAATATCTTCCCACAATCCCAAAATGGGCCGAGATTCCAAAACCACTTTAACTTCCCTGGGAGTTTTGAATCTGATCCTTGACAACACAGAAAAAAAACAGAAAAAGGAATGTGGAATAAAACCGGGAGAGCATCTTTTCCTCTCAGTTTCATTTTAAAAAGAGCAGAGAAGTCATTTTGGAAAAGAGAGATACAAGTTTCATTTCCGTTCCGAAACGACCTTTGCGAAGAAAGAATACGCCTTTCCTCCCTTTTTTATATTATTATTATTATTCAAGAAAGAAGAGTTTTCTCGTCTCTTCATTAAATAACGTTTCCTGGAACTAAAAGAGATCTCTCGTGACGATCCAGGATTTGGCGATTTTTTTTGGCATTCCTTCAGTCGTGACAGACTTGTTCTGGGAGATGGGGAAGTAGACATAGTTGTGTGGTTTGATGCCAAAGTTTTCTATTTCAAAAGAGAAAATTCAGTTTTGTTTTATTGTATTGCTCTGGATGCAGTGGTGCCTAATGATTTGTAGTTTAGGAATGTACTCAAAAAGAACATACTGAAGTATATTGAAATCTTATTCGCCAAATAAGGTTTTTCGTGCGGAAAAGATTCTCTTGCGATGATTTGAGAGAAAAGATAAGTGGAACGTTTTCTGATTTTTTTCCCCCTCAAGTTTTGACATTCTCTATTTTTGGATACTAGAAAGTGATTTTAGAGGAAAGAAAATATTCATTTCTTAACCGATTAAAAGTTACACTATTCGCTTCCCAGTGCAAATAAGCAAAGGTACAAATAAGCAATTTTTCTCCGAAATAAGTTAATCCTTCGAAAATACTGTCAAGGTCATTTAATTGCATTTAAAATCCTTCAGAATCGTTTTACTGATAACCGCTCAAAGAAAAAATCGTATTTAGGAAGGACGGATATATACGACCGGGGCAAATAACGCACCGGTTGAGCGAGATATATATACACGCTGGTGGTACTTAAGGGATTAATTGGCTGAAATTATCATGGGATTAATTGGCTGATGGTCAAATGACAAATGCAATCACGTGTATTCCCTTAAATACAAAACTGGTATTCAACTTGTAGGTGCTCTAACTGTGAAATTTAAATAAATTTTAAATTCGATAATTGGATAGGATGCTTAAGTATTAAAAATTCTTCAAAATGTTTACAAAATTTTAAAAAAAAATACTTTTATTATATATTTACTTCTACATCAAATTAATGTTATTTACCTATGTACATTATCATTGATTACAAATGTACACTTTTACAAAAAAATTTCCGTGAAAACAATAGCTGGCAACAGTAAAATGCATGAGCTGACTAGCTGGAAACACGAGACTGTATTTATCATGGGACTATGACGTGAAATGAAATTTCGTACATTTTTTTTTCCTTTTGTACATTATTATTGTAGACAAATATGCAATTTGTAAAAGAAAGTTTCTGTAAAAAGCAAGAGTTGGCAACAGCGAAGCGCAAGAACTAACTGGGAATACTTGATTATTTTTATCATGTGACTATGACCACGTGAATTAATGATCAGATAGGCTGGAAATACGTGATTGTAGTTATGGAGACTATGATGTCCCAAATCTTTGACGAACTATAACTATTAAAAGAGGTTTTGAATCACCCCTTCCTCATATTCATCCAATAGCGTAATCCCCCCCTTTATAGTAAATGTGGAATAAAATTTGCTTGGTAACTGCCTTCTATTGTACAGTTAAAGGCACTTTCCTTCTCTGTAGTAAAAACTTAACAAAAAAGCAAAAGAATTCCCACTTTTTTTTAAATATTTAACGTGCATTAAAACTATTTAGTCGCTTGATTTAGTTTCCCATTTAGTTATTTGTTTTATACGTTGTACAGGGTGTCCCAGAAATATTAAAAAAACAAAAAAACTTTAGGAGGAGGGGGCAGCAAAGAATTCAGATTTGGGGGCATAGCATCCCATGGTCAGAAATGTCTTCATTCGGTGCTAGGTGGCGTTGTTCGTTAGAACATCGGAGGAAATAGACCTACATTACTGCAGTCATTTGATCTGTCATCGCCCGCAGAGAAGTATGGAACTTTTCACGAACACCGAGCTGGTAAATATCCACCTGATTTACGGATTGGCAGAAGGAAACGATAGAACAGCTGGAAGATTGTGTCACGAAATGTACCCACAGAGACAGCATTCCAACAGGTCATGGTACTCAACACATTTTGTCCCGTGCATGGAATTGTGTTAGAAATCGTTTGAAGGAATCCGAGTACCTTGTTGGAAGTTGGAGTCAATAGTGGCCTTCCCTACCTACGCCTATTCCCTCTAATGAACCACATTTACACAAATTGTGAGGCAAATTAGAAAACATCCGATGGTCCGGTGCATCTCTATGTGGATACCTTTCATGATACAGACTTTGTGCCTCTCGTGCATTTCTTTCAGCCAATCCATAAATTAGATGCACATCTGCCTGTTCTCGCTGTTTGTAAAACGTTTGTACTCCTCAGCGTGTGATGAAAACACAAATGACTGCGGTAATGCATGGCTGTTTCCTTACATACTCTTGTGAGCAACACCGAACGAAGACGTTTCCGAGTAAGGATTGCAATACCAATCTGAATTGTGTTTTCCATTACCCCCTATACCTTAAGGTTTGTCCCAATGATCATGAATCACCCTGTTTATACACTACTGGCCATTAAAATTACTACACCAGGAAGAAATCCAGGCAACAAAATATTTATTGGAAACATTTGCAGTCGACTCTCGATAATTCGAAGTTGAAGGGACCAATGAAAAACTTCGAACTGTTAAGAGTTCGAATTATCAAGAAAGAGTAGGAAAAAACTACCCAAAATACACGAAGAGAAATTTTTAGCTAACACATTTAAATTTGAAACTATGTAATAAAACAACAATTGTATACATGTGTAAAATTATTTTAAAGTATTTTTTAAAAGTACATATTATACAGTATAAATACTAAACATAAGTTAAAAGTCCTGTATTAAAAGAAACATTATATATTAAAAGATTACATACTATTCATAATTCTTTTTGACGAAAAAAATCTGTTTTTTTTTTTTTGTTTTATCGCATTTTATCTAATTTTGTCAATAGATTTTTCTAGAATAACTAACTCTTTTAAAATTTCCGCATCTATATGATTTTGAAGGGAAATGCTTAGGGATACTTAAGCTTCTGTTAGAGTTATCGGAGTCAACTCATATGGTCATCAAAGGGCCTACGTTACAGGAGAGACAAGTAGAGACAATACAACACAAAACATGTAAGCTTCAACCTGAAGCTAAAGAACTCTACATGATAGGGAGTGTTAGAATTGTCGAGAGTTTTATTAGATCACTTCGAATTATCACGTGTTGTAGTCTGGCCGGAAAAAGACTTTACTTTGAAATATTGAGTGTACCTAAACGCTTTGTTTTAATTCGAAAAATCAAGAGTTTTTCTAGGGACTGAGCATTTAATTCGAATTAGTGAAAGGCTCGTATTATCGAAGGTTTGAATTAGCAAGAGTCGACTGTTTTTTACTGGAAACAACATATGGTTACATTGTCAAGAAATTTGGGTGCATAGATCCTGAGAAATCAGTACCATATGCAACTACCTTGGCAGTAATAACAGCTCTTATATGCCTAGGCATTGAGTCAAACAGATATTGCATGGGATGTATAGGTACAGATGCTCATTCAGCTTCAACGCGATGTCACAGCTCATCATCCATAGTGACTGGAGTATGGTGACGAGGTAGTCGTTTGGCAACCATGGACAAGATATTTTCTATTGACGAAAGATCTGGTGAGCGTGCAGGTCAGTGTAACAGCCGAAAATTTTTCGTTAACTTGTTAATGCGCTTTAAGTCATTCGAGTATCAAAATCATGATGGGGCGTATTGTGGAGTCGGATGCCTGCTCAGGGTTTCTCTTGTCATTTAACTGTTTGGTTCAAAATGGCAGAGTCTGTCACTATTAGCTCAAGTGTAGCTTCGCAGTGCAACGTTAATATCCTATTAGTCATTTAATACACGCGAAGTCTGAAAGAAGTATATATGATTCAACTAAATTTAAAATATGCCTTTTTAATTGGGAAATAAAAAAGTCCCTTATTTTCCTGATTTTAATCCATGTTTTTCTCAAAAGTATAATTTAAAAATCTGAAATTTATAATCCATGTCTTATACTTACTATGCAGGGTGTTTAAAAATTAGTGGGGAATTTTCAAAACTAAGAACTTCCAAATTATTACGTGAAATTAACCCGTTTAAAGACAGATTAGTAGTAATATATACTAAGTTTATTCATAGAGGGCGTTAGGTGTAATAACTGCCCCTATCTTTCAGTGAGCAAGAGTCATTTTTTTGTCGGGCATTATGGTAAAGCTAAAAGGTAAAACAGTGCTGAAAATGGAAAAAGCTATCTTTGGTTAGATGAAAATCATACTGCTGTGCAAATATGATGAAATTTTGCTCAAAGATACATGGGCATACTACAGATTTTCCTTATGCCAACCATCAAACAAACACTATCAAAAAGTTACATATTTCAACAGGATGTTGACGCTTACCACGTTACACTTTACCTCATTTCTGAAGTGCCAGTTTGGGTTGGTCGTAGAAGTGTTATTTAATGGCCACTACGATCGTCAGATCTTTCCCCCTTGGATTTCCCTGTGTAGTGTTTTGTTAAATATGTACGTTATGTCATTCCCTACTTCCATTCCTGAAATAAAATCAAGAATTTGACCTGCAATGAATTTGATCAACGGAAATATGCAGATAGATTTGTGGTAAGAACTCATTTACGGATAAAGCATTTGCAACATAGTGAAAGGAAACCACGTTGGACATCAGTGATAATGGTAAAAACACTTGAAATATTTCACTCTATCCATTAATTTTTTACCTGTAAATTACATGCAATAAATCGGTTTTTTTTTGCCTAACTAATTTGTAAACATTCTGTATTTCAAAGCCTAACTGATTTAAGCAAATAACTGATTGACAAAGTTAAATTAGGTGCTCATTTTAAGAGTTGTAGATTATATATAGTATTTGTAAAAAAGTTCTTCAAGAAGATAGTATTGATTTATTTAATTTTACATTTCCCAAGAACTTCATTACATTTTGAAAAAAATTTCTCTAAGAAAGTATTGGTTTTACGTGCGGAATGTGAAATTCAGTATTTGGATAATTATTTTCTTTGAAATTAAAACTATTAATGCTAGGAGTTTTTAAAGCACTTACGGAAATTTTTAATTAATTCGCGGAATAATTTTTTCCCTTAAAGTAAACGATTACAGAAATATTTCGTATTCGGAGAATTATTTAAATATGATTAGAGTAATGATTTTTTTTCTGCATTTAGTTCAGAGAATTTTGAATTAATCCCATGAAAGATTGGTTCCCTTTGTCAAATAATTATTAAAATAGTTTTCTTAAGAGGATTGTTGTGTTTATTTCCCCACATACCAGCGGAAGACCAAGTACTTGATTTATTCTCTCGTGTTTGTATGATAAATGTTGATGTTATGAAATATGTAATTAATTGTGAGATAATAAATGCAAAAAGAAATATAAATATATTAAACCTAGGAAACTAAACTTAAATCAATGTTACTCTTTAAATAATCATTTGAATCCGCGAATCAAAGCAAGGGAATATATTTTTATTTTTCCTTCATTTATTTCAAACAAATAAGTTTTATATCTAAATTGAAAAATAGAAATGTGATAAAAATGAGTGTTTTAACTCTTGGTGACAAATGTTATAAATATGATCTACACAAATAGCCTTATGGTACATTTAATTTGCTGTTCTGTTTTTCCTTTAGATTGACAGAAAGTATGAATTATGTTGCTGAAATTATGTAGCCTATTTGCCGAAATTATGTAGTATCTTTTCCGTAGACTTTTCAATATTCAAAATATATTCAATAGTTATTTTTGGGGAATATCTTAAGATTACCACACTGTGAAATTCTTTCAACCACGGTCTAACGAGGATGTCAAACAACGTGAATGCAAAGTCTCCGCCCTTGAAAAGTTTTCTTTTGCTGTCGTACTTTGCTTGACACCAAAATAGCATGCCTTTATCAAGTTCTAAACATTAAAAAATAAGCAAGAAGGTCATCTACCAGGCTTACCAGCAGTACACATCCCTGAACAAAATTAATTGATCAACAGTATCCACTGCATTTGAAGTATTATTGTGTAATGATAGATAAATTCAGACTTCCTTGTCATAGGATTGAAGCCTGGCTGATCATCAATGGTCATGATAGTCAGTGGCATAATGGAGAATATTAGCCCCCCCCCCCCTGCAAAGTCAGGTTTTGAGCCCCCTAGAATCCTGGGTCCCCGCGATGAGGGGGTGTTTGTTGCCCTACTGGTGATAGCCTAGTGGTCACGGACTCGGGGATGGCTTGTAATGGGTTAGAGCTCTAGTACCTCTGAAGTCCAACCGTGTCTTCAGGGTCACTAGAGCTCTGATGGGCTGATGCACGTTAAATCTATTCTAGCTCAAATTTTTCTGTTAAGCCTTGTGAGAAACTTCAGAGAGTGGGCTGGCATTAGAGGGAAAGTCCACGTCAATTTCCCATGGTCCAAAAATACGAGATTCCATTCCCAATAGCTCTCATTTTCCTTTATACTGGGACTTAAATAAGCACTCACTCACCTGGCTAATTATGAGGGATGCTTAATCTATTAAAATGTTTAGTCTTCGAGGGTTCAGAGAGAATATAGGTTTGTAACAAAAAAAGTCGAATTTCTTAATAAGGAAATGAGATCTAGTTCAACTGTTGTCCTCAGTATAAAAAAAAATGGTGCTGAGTTATAAGATCCGCCATTTATAATATCCCCTGTGAAACTTTTTAAGGAAGTTGGTTACAACTAATAAATAATAGCCTTACATTTGTTGAAAATTGAATTTTTAAAAAAATTTAAAACTCCCAGTAGAAAAATTTGCAGAACGAGTTAACAGCCCGAAAAGCCAACAATCACTTATCCAATCTCGCTTTAAAGTCCCCTTTGTTTACCCTCGTCCCCCATACCATGTGCTCAAGTGACAACGAAACAAAGAAGAGAAGTTAAAATCACATCAAACGCTTCAGGAATTTTTAGCTCATCTTCGAAGAAAGAACAAAAAAGAAACAAGGAAAAAGGTTTCGAGAGAACAGATTCTTCTTCTTGTGCTTTGCAACAAGGAACACAAAGCCTTTACGCGGTTCCCGACCCAATATTTGAGTTTCCTTCCAGTCGCTGTTTTTATTATCTCTTCTCTTGGAGTCATTTTTACACATCCAGCTCTCGAGACACAAATGGTCACATTCTGGAAAATGTAACTAGGATTGTGTGTGTGTCGACAATCTTTCTTTATTCTCTTTGATTCTGGTGAAAGAAACTTTTTTTTCTTTTAATCGAAGCTTCGTCGCTGCGTTAAACATTGCGGTTAAATCTATTACACTCGGTGCGCTTCTGGAAGTGATTGGTTCTTAAGTATTGGGGTACAACTAAAAGTAACTGTTCAAAGTTTATGGTGTAGTCTTAGCTTTGATATATTTCGATACAGTAAAAGATTTAAACCATGGTTGCCCAATCCCAATGACCTTGCGAGCCACTTGGGAAAAATATTATAATTCCGAGGGCCGCATATAAAATAAAACATTTATCTTTATATCATATTTGAACCCATAACAATCATTTATTGAAGTGAAAATTAGAAACAACATGAATTATTATTTTTTCCATTATTTTTCCTGTATGCAAACATGGACAATAATAATAATAATAATGGCATGATCAAAAAATGTTAACTTGTGAGATATTTGTTTCTCAAATCTTTCGATCTCAAATGCGTGTGTTTACACGTCGTAATTGATGTTTCAGGTTTTCGTCCATTAAATTTCAGCGCAATTTAGGCGTAGAAAATTTCGTTTTCGAAAGAAAAAAAAACGTTTCGCAGGCGTAAACACTCACAAATTGTGTGCCAAATATTTAAATTGGAAAATTTTTGAAATACCACAATCAATTCTGCCTACTTCTAAGTATGTGTGAAAACAGTAGCAACGGAATAAAACATAAACAGCTTTGGGGATTATTCGTAACAAAATGCTACATTAAAAACAAAAACAGGGCACAAAAAAATCGTATTTTGTAAAGTTGTAATGAATCTCTCGGGTCCCAAATTTATTCCGGTTGGACCGTATGCGGCCATTAGGACGCGGTGGGTCACCCCGGATTCAAACCATAATGAAGGGATAACTGGTAATGACTTTAATGACTCGGAACAGCTGTAGCCATCCTTACACATAAAAAAGCTCAGACGTGATATAATAAAAACAAAATACACACACAGACGCGTTTATTAACTTTTGCAATTCTTATCTCGACCTGAAAGTTAAAATAAATATTATTTATAAGGCAGTACAATAAATTTTGATGCTAATGAATCAATTATCCTAACCTTTACAGCAGTTTTTCCAACATTTTTATCACCGCGGAGCGGTCAGAGTTTGATAATTTTACCGTGAACTACAGAGAGAAGAGAGGGATGACGTTGATTGTTTATATTAGGTTTATACATGCCTTCAGAATAAAGTACAGTTACTCCAAAAAATAAAGTGATTTATTATGGAAATATAAATTGATTTCCATAAAGTCACAACAACCCGAGAGAAATAATCATCAGTATGTAAAATAAAAATAATTTAATGTTACTATTTTATCCATGGACCGGTACCGGTATGTGATCCTGGGGTTAGGTACCACTGCTTTACAGGATGGCAAGTCGAGATTTTTAGAGAAGTAAAAGTCATGTAAAAATGACATTTGATTAAAAATTTACCAAGGAATTCCATCCTCTCTTGATTGTTTTCACAATAACACGTGGTCTTTCAAACCTCATAAATGCCAGTAACGCCTCCCATCACTCTGGCATCACGAATTTTTCAAGACTGAATCTGACTTTGACTACGAAAATTTTTGAAATAACACTACACCTAGTAATAACACTACCTCTGGTATCGAAACCGAATACTGTCTTCCTAACGCTAGCAGTAAAAGTCCATCCGTTATTTAATACCTGACACATTTCTTTAACCATGATCCTTTCCCAGAGTTTTTATGTATCCATGGTAGCCTGGTGTTAATGTTTATGGATTCGGAGTGGTATTTGTACCGCTAAACAACAGACCTTTAGAGGGGTCTATGTATGTTATATATGTCTAGGCTCAATGTCCATCCATTGGTGTGGTGTGGGAACTCGAAGAGGTGATGTCAGCTCGGGTGTCATCTTTTTCACTTGACTATGGTTCAAAATTATTCAGACCATCATCGATAGCCCTCGTGTTGCTTTTTGTCTGACGTTAATAAGAAAAAACCTCTCACTCACAATATATATTCTTTTCGTTTTAAAATGAAGGATAGTTCCTTCTGTAAGTGCGAACTACTGCGTGTTCCATTGATAAATTTCTAAAAATTTCCATTTAAAACCGTGTAATTAAAGCAATATTAATGCTTAGATTGATTCCATTATAAATAATCATATTCTCCTGAATAAAGCGGTTAATATATTTTAAAAAATAGCTCCTAATATTTACATTTTTAGCTCTTAATTTTGCTCATAAAATTTGTGGTTGAAAAATTATTTTAAAAGAAACTGTCTCGGTTCTAGACGAACGGAGCTTAAAAGTTCTAAAATCTGCCTTACTTAACCGCAAAGATCCCTATTGTTGTGCAAGTGATTGATCCTAACATTATCCCCTCTTGTTTACTTAATAACATATTCGAATATTTATTATATTCGGAAGAACAACAAATATAAATTTTAAACAAAACATTTAAGTTATTATGAAATTAATTTTGTTGTGTGCAAAATTAATGAAAACTTTTACATTAAGTGCCCTCTAATTTCTTATATAAAGTACAAGAAAATTTGAATATAAGGTACAGTTCAGAGTAATCTCATCATTTTAAAGGAATTTGTGTTTTTTAAATCAATACGTCAAATAAATTTCAAGCATTTTTTTATTATTAAATTTATTTTAAGAGATTATCAGACCACGCTTTTGGAATTTTCAAAATGCATCATTCAATGAGCTAAATTCATGTAACGCCATAGTCACATGATAGTAACAAACGAGTGTTTGTAACCAATTAATTCAAGTGACGTCATAGTCACATGATAATAACAAACACGTGTTTTGTAGCCAATTACTCGTAATTCATAAATTCATGCGACGTCATTGTCACATGATAGTAACAAACGCGTGTTTTGTAGCCAATTACTCGTAATTAATTAATTCATGTGACGTTATAATCATACGATAAATACAGTCATGTGTTTCCTGCTAATTAGTTCATCAGCTTGCTTCGTTGTTGCCAACGTTTGCTGTTTTCTCAGACTCTTTTACAAAGCACATATTTGTCAATAATAATATCGTCCATAAGTAAGCAAAATATATTTAATTTAAAAGCACACAAACAAAATAAGATGTTTTTTTTTTAATTTAAAAATTTTTTGATGAATTTTTTGCTATATTTGCGCATTTTTAACCAATTACGGAATTTGAAATTTCATTGTAATTTTACAAATATAACAAGTATAAGTTAGTTTAATGTTAGTTTTGAATTAAGTCTCAAACTCGTGGTTGTCATTGTCGTCTGACGGTCAGGAATTGAGCCCATTGTACACTGTGTGAAGTTTGCATTGAAAGCTTTTGTCCGTTAATATACCTCAAAGTATGTATTCATACAAACCGAATAAAATCGTCCTTTAATTACTTTTCAAATGATTTTAAATATTTGTTCGTTCAATGGTATAAATTTAATAAAATTTAAGACAACTTTCTACATTGTTTTCTTAAGAATACACTTAATTGTTAATATCGATTAAAGAATTCTTCAAAACATTGTAATAAAATATCATGCAAATTTATTAACTGATGTATAAAAAACTGAGATATAATGAAATATTTTTCTGAAACTTCCTTTAGAGAAATTATTGAACCCAAATCTGTGAGGGAGAAGAAGGGGAAAACTTAATCAATATATTATTAAACTATTATAAGTACTTCAAGAAATATTTTCTTTCCTCTCTTGCAGTATAATAATGCGACAAAAATAAATTCCATACGGAGCATTATTAATAAAAAAAATTAATCGATATATGAGCTAAATATTTTACATGCTGCCTTGAAATGGTTTCCAATACCTCACTTTCTAATCGCTTGCAAAATTGTGTATATTATTTATAATCAGAATTTCGATGCGCGCGTTATAAAACTGGTTATATGTGATTATATTCGGTTAGTTTCCGAATAGGGGATGGATAGACGTAGGATTAATAGTGTCACAGGCCATCGTGAAGCATAGTAGCTCTGAGTACATGTATGATATTATTGATATGTAATTTTTTTTCTAGTCTAGAAAGTTTAAATCTAAGCATTATGATATTGTGACAATGGTTGTTCTTGAATTCAACCAAAAAATAATAAATAAATAAATAATATATTCGATATTCTTAATTTTTGAGGGAATGAAAAATATTACTTTGTGCGAAATTTCATTTAAATATTACTAGGGTGGTACCTCCTGCTCGGCTAGCGGTAGACCAACACCCATTGTACAGGTTATACAAGTGTTTGTACTTATTGCTCAAATTGCAAAGCTGTAATTTGCATGAAAAATTTAGTTCGATTTATTTTTTACTTTTTTTCGCAAAATTCGTTCCTGGCCCTCTTATTTTGTTAAATTCATCCCTGGAACTGCATAGTTCAACGCTTCATTGATAATGACCTCAAATATTTATAAACTCGCAGCTCTTGCAGCTTCCTCGAAAGTTGAGTATTAAGTTCCGTCGATTGTTAATGAGACAACGCGTTTCTTCTCACGCAGCGATTGCCTGGACTGTAATCGTTGCGATATTTTTCTACAATAGCTTGCAATTATGTACTATCATAACCGTATTGGAGACATTATATGAAACGAAGTTGCCACCTTGGCGAGTTATTTTAAACGTTGGCATTGTTGCGATAATGCGTAATAAATTTATTACAGCATCATGAAACACATTTCTTATATGTAGAGAAAGAGGAAAATATTAATTCGATTATGACAATCTTCATCACAAAAGCTACTGAAAGCTCTTCTATTCATGCGTACGTGTCTGATTTTAAATGACTCTTTGATACCTTAGTTCAACGTTTCCCAAACTGTGGGGCGAGCCCTCCTTGGAGGGTGTGACAACTCTTTGAGGGGGGTGCGAGCATATTGAAAAGTAGAAAACAAAATATTATTTAAAAAATATTAATTTACTGAAAGTAAACAAAAAAAATACACATTTAAACTGATATATTACACATCAGTGCTACACAATGCATCTTATACTTAATTTAACAATACCAAGTTAAGAACAAGTTTAATAATTACCTGTTCCCTATGGGATTGCCATATATAAAATTATATACAAAAATAAACACTCATCTTGTTAATTTGTACGGTTTATAATTAATCCCTTAGCTGGCGATTAAAAGTTAAGTGATTCGCTTTCCAATGCCAACCGTTTTACACGTAGGCGCACGCATGTGATATATTGGGGGTGGGGGGGAATATTGAAGCAAATAATCTGAAATATTAAAATCCTTCACACACACAAAAACATTGTGTCAAGGTCCTTTAGTGGATTCCAAAGCCTTCGGAATAAGTTTATGGATAGCAGTGCACAGAAAAGATCGTACTTCGGAAAGACGTATATACACGTCCGGATAAATTAACGCTTCGGCTGAGCGAGACGTTTATATACGCCAATGGCCCTCAACAGATTAAAATCATGTCGTATTTTTTGCGTCAAAGTTTAGTATTATTGAATTTAATATATTGTTATTGTATGGGGGAAAATTACGTAGAAAATTATGATGGAATATTGGGTCGCGAATTTTGAAACATTGAGAAGCACTGCCTTAGTTATATTGTTCTGCATACAATTTGACTCTTTTCTCTCGAAAATTAGTTCCCCAAACACTTAGAGTGTTACCAGAGCTATTGGCAATTTCCTTTTTATTTTTCAACCATAATCATTTCTAACGAAGACGTCTCCCAAGTTCGTACTTTTCCTAACCTCCACATCATATAAGGATCTTAAATTAAGGTTTTGTTTAATGTATAAAACGTTCTCATTATTTAACACATTGACACATTACAATGTCCGTTATCAATAGCTCTCGCTTTTCTTTAGAGTGCGACGTTAATATAAAAAATCAAATCAATTCCACACTGTCGGTCTTTGGTGGAATCAAGACTTGAAAGCGTACTATGATCCTGAACGCGAAGCCATGACCATTCATCTACTGTTTCAGCAAAAAATACATTAAATACTATTGATGAAAAATACTCAAAAGGCAATTAAAAAAAGGAAGAGACAGTAAAAGAGAGCAAATTACATTGTTAATCAAATTTAGCCTCATATATTTCCTGGCAGAGGTATATATAAGTTCAGAAATCATACAACACACTTTTCTTTACTGTGGCCACAATATCTAAGCGAATGTTACACTGTAAAGAACACGAGGGATATTGGGAACAGGCCTCTTTTAATTTTGAATTTCAATAAAGTGACGAGGAGGACACCTGAAGTGGCAAACCTCTTCTAACTACCTCACCAGACGAAGTGTCGTATATTGGGCATTGACAGAAAAAATGTGCATCGACCCCTCCGAACTACAGGTCTTCAGCAGCACTCTGGCCACGAGTTCGAAACCATAAACACTAGGCTACTACTGCTACTCACCATCGGCAATAGCCCTCGTGTTGCTTTATAGTACGACTTTAATAAATACTTACCACGTCTACTCCAAGGGATGATAGTCTCGAACATACGGATGATGTTATTCATGTGTTGTTTCGCACGAGTGTAAGTTCCAATCTAAGTGGTGCTTAAAGACCCAACATGTAGAGGGATTGAGTCATGTTAAACCTGTCGACGCTCAGAGCTTAGTGGTTTAAAATTACAAGGTCCGTTGCCAATACCCCTAGCGTTGCTAAAGAATTGAACGCTGATATACAATTTATCCATAAATCTTCATAATATATGCTAGATCTCTCCAAAATGCTACATATAATTCTCCTATGCTTTTAAAATATACGTTCCAAAGGGCAATCATTCCATGCATTTGCAATTGCCACGGTATTCTAGTCATCCCTGTCTTGGATCCATGGCCTGCGTGCCATGAGTTCCATACCTCATGCTACTGAAGACTCGCAGTGTAGAGGCGACGATGAATGTTAGATCTGTTGGGGCTTAAAGTTCTCCCGTTGGCGTGGTTTGGTAGTTTGGAAAAGGCAGAGCCAGCTCGGGTATCGTCCTAGCTAGTTGACCGTGGGTCAGAATTATGCGGTCCACTGCCAAAAGGCTTCGTTGATGTATAATGTGACGTTAATAGATTTTCAATCCAATGCCTTCTCTTTTATTTTTTAAATTAGATATGTTGGGCCAAATTTCTCTCTTGTTATAACTTTTTAATTCTTTCTCTTTCTGAAAAATTGCTTTATCTTATAAATTTATTTTGTTATATTAAGTAAGATTTTCGCAACTCGGAGAAGTGGCCGCGGTAGCCGAATGGTCAAGGTACCGGATCATGACTGGCATGTCACGAATTCGAGCTCAGTACCACTAAAAATCCACCGTGTAGGGGAGCTATGCACGTTAAATCTGTCGAGAGCTCAAACGTCCTTCCGTCGGTGTGGTAGTTAGGAAAGGGGGTGTGCTAGCTACAGTGTCGTCCACGTCACTTGAGCATGGTTCAAAATTACGAGGTTCGTTGCCAAAAGCCCTTGTGTAGCCCAACAGTGCGATTTTAATATTCACTCTCACTCCCTCAGGCAACTCGGAGATTTCAGGTGTAAGAAGGTTCGGAGAAGGAGTCATGATTTTAAAAATAGAAACGTTTATTTTTAAAACTAACACTTTATGAATGATGTACAATTTTATTGCCTAACTTTGGGAGAAATCTGCAATTCTAATCCTTAATCTAATTTATAAGACCATTCAAAATGACGTAACTCACAGCGTTTTTTAAACTGTGGAACGCACCCCTTGGGGGTAAGCCGGATAACCTAACGTGGGTGGTGCGAGCATATAGAAAAGTCGAATATAAAAGATTATTTTTTTAAAAAAGTTTATTAATTTATTGAAAGGAAGAACTCTAACATAATAAAATACTAATTTACACCGATATAATATACTTTTAATTTTATCTCTACTGCCCAATGCATTTGATAATCAATTTACCCATAATAAACTAAGAACAATTTAATAACTATCACTGACTCCCATGGGCTTGTTATATATATATTTATAAAATTTAATATTATCTTGTTAGTCTGCGAGGTTTATAATTAAAGTCGTATTGTAGCGTTAGTCAAAGTACAATATTATTGCATTCAATGCAATGCTATTGTATGGTGGAAGGGAGGGGGAGTAATGAAAATTGGGTCGAAAATATTAAAAGTTTGAGAAGCAATGACTTAACTAAAGTCGGAGCTCCGTTTACTAGTCCTTGAACTACGATAGTTCAGTGCAGCTCTAATGCTATTTCCTCCCACAACTCCGGGGGGATTGTAAGATAAATATTAATTTTAGGTCATGTGACTAACTATTGGCTATTCACATTCTGTTAACCCAAGATTTTACAAGTAACCTCACACACCCTAACGCCAGTGTTTAAATAGCATTTAAATCTGCGCGAGAAATCAAGCCATCTCTACGAAAAGCAGTTTTTAAACTAAAATCACAGAGAATGAAAATTTCTCCAAGAGGATTAGTTGAAGAGCCACAAATAGAACCCTTTACAAGATGATTTATATATATTTCTTAACTATAACTAAATGTGTTTGCATGGTCCACTGTAGCCTAGAGGTCAAGGTATCGGATCGTGGATGGCTTGTCACGAGTTCGAGCCCATTACCATTAAAGACCCGCCGTGTAGGGAAGCGAGGCACGTTAAATCTGTCGAGAGCTCAAATATCCTCCAGTTGGTGTGGTAGTTAGAAGAGAAGGGGCCAGCTTAGGTGTCGTCCTCGTCACAGGACCATGGTTCATAATTACGAGGTCCGTTGCCAAAATTCCTCGTGTAGCTGAACAGTGTGACGTTAATATTCACTCACTCACTAAATGTTTGCTTTTTTATCGGGTCCAAAGAATCGCTTGTTAAAAAGAAAGCACAAGACTTTGATATCCAATTTAACTCGTATATATCTTACTCTATTTTTAACAAAGGATATTACTAACCCAATTACAGTCTTCCATTTGAAATATAGAGACTTTTCCTTAGAATTCGAATACGACAGAAAAAAAACGAAACCTTCTATCTCCACATTTACCCTCGCATCACTTCCAATTCCGCATAGAAGCCTAACTATACCACACAAAGCACATTAGGAAAACATTACTTAACATAATGGCCTGCGTTGAAGTTGATCCAAAGCAAAGGCCGTCTACTATAATGTACTAAGAGTCTATTGTGCCATAGACACCCCGGTGGGAGAAAGCGAGATAATTAACTGGCTACAGAGTCTATCCCATTCGTTTCAATTAGATCCTTTTTTTGGTGGGGTTGATGAGGTGGGCATTTTTCGTCATTAGACACTTTGTTTATCTCCGATGAGATGTTTATTCCGGATTTTCGCTTAAAAGCACTTTTATGGATCGTTGCTCTCCCCGGCCATTAGTCTGGGGGCGAGGCATT
The DNA here is from genome assembly GCA_019973975.1 of Trichonephila clavata. Taxonomy (NCBI): domain Eukaryota; kingdom Metazoa; phylum Arthropoda; class Arachnida; order Araneae; family Nephilidae; genus Trichonephila; species Trichonephila clavata. The sequence continues at coordinate 78,385 of BMAO01031994.1, read as the reverse complement.
ACGCGACCCCACAACAGTGCAGCCGATAAAGGGACGGGTTTTCAATTGTGCTTTCCGAGTAGTTAATGGTAAGAGAGATATGTGTAATACATCTTTTATCATTTGTGTTTGCTCATTACGTTTTGGGGAGAATTCACTGTATTCTTTTTGTGATGTATTGTGTAGGAGTACTTATAATATATTTTTCGGTTTACTTATACATATTGTGACGAGTAGGTTTGAATTAATATTGCTTTAACCCAGGAGTAGTCGCTTGGAGCACAGAGTCACCCAAGGCTCAAGAAATCTTCAATTTTGGGAAATCTTTTTATTTGTTATCAAAGACCTTGCTAGGAACCTCCTATACGACAGTCTTAATTGGAATTAAATGTATATGTCGCATATCTCCCTTTTTTTCTGGGCAAGGCAAACACTTTTCACAATCTTAAGGTATTTGAAGTGACTAAATTCCCCGTGCGACTACTTTTGTTGCATATTTCCCCTGTAAACGACTAAGTGGTTTTGAATGGCGTGTTGTATGACTTATTATGGTTTTTTAAATTAAAATGAACAGAATATAAAAAAGAAATCTCTATTGGATGAAGTTGAAACTGATCAAGCACGGGAAGTATCTAATGAAATAATGGATATTAATTATGATAGCGAAAGTAAATTTCAGGAAAGGGATGATTATGGAACGTTTTGAGTTAAAAGGAAAATGTTCAAATGTTGCCTAAAAAACTCCTTCAAGAAGGATATGAAGCTACGAGAGTACCACAGGACACACAGCACCCATCTAAAAGTCACAAAGAAGGAAAAGTTAATATGTCATTTGTTAATCATCAGTGGACAATAAAACTGCAATAACTTGAACAAAATATGCCAGTTTTGCATCATAACAACATTCCTGTAATGTTAGCGAAATCTGTGTGGGATTTGTGTCCTTTATTAAAGTCACGCACATTTGAAACAGTTTGATTGGTTTTTTACTCAAATTATCCCAGAAAAATTAAAGTCGTTAAAAGTAGGTTAGTATGCTTTCTCTTAGTTACATTATCCACTAGAATTATGATTTTTATTGTGTAAAATAAATTTAATTGCAAAAAAAAAGGAATTGGGGTGATTTCATTAACCCCACGCGACCAACAACGTCAGCATCGAGTAAGTGACTGCTCCCGGGTTAAGGCTTATTTCCCGAAATAGTTTTAATGTTACGGTAACCTAATGCACATAGTGAAGAATTCGTAGCTGGCATGCCATAAGTTCGAACCCTAGTGCCACTCTAGACCTAGCTGGTACTCGCTAAGTCTACCATGGCTCCCTTGGTATGGTGTGGTCACTTTGAGAAGGGAGTACTAGCTCTCACTTGTGCCCCTCCCCCTTTACATATTGTGGCTCAAAATTACGTAGTCCATCGTCAGTAGCCTTCACGTTTCTTTATAGTGCGACGAGAACCTATTAAAGACCACCTTAAGTTCTACCATTTTTTCTTCATATCAGAAAAATAAAATTCTCCGTTCTAGGTGTGAAAATCTAGCTATTTCAAATTAAATTTAATTTATAATCAACAATAAAAATATACAATATAAAAAAACCATTAGTTTAGCTGAAAAAATAACCAAAGCAATGCTTAAAACGTTTAGAATTTAATGTTGCGCTTTTGCAAAGCGAATTCTAAATGGGCTGATGGACACTCACTTACCCGAAGCAGTTTTATCTTATATTACAAAAATATACATTATAACCGAATGGCAATTATAGCTAGCTCATAGCTGTCGTAGTTTCTGTCGAACCACAAGCCCCAGTTCTGGAGGAACTAAAAACCCGCAATAAAGATTTGAGTTGGCTGTGGGTATCCTAGTAGTTAGAGCATCGGACTCTAGATCGGAAGGCTTGGGTTCGAGGCCTAATGCCACTAAATGCCCTCCGAGTACATGCTCGTTAAATCAGTGGGTCCGAAAGTCTTGTGGGTGGTTGCAGCAGAAACCCCGGGTGCAAAGGGCTGGAGAATAATTCCCTCCCCTCCAGTTCCATGCCTAAATTGTGGAGGTGGAGATAGTGTCACCATCTATCGTGCAGAAGTCCAACCTGCCTCAGACTCTGGCAACTTTCATTCTTTCCCTTCGAGAAGAACACGACGGCAATAGCAACATAGATTTGAGTTGATGTTTAATTTAGGTCACACTCTCTCTCTGAAGCAATATGAGGAATATTGATGACGGGCCAGTTAGTTTTTTTGTCACGGTCAGTTAAGCTGAGCTCACACTCTCTCCAAATATCCATTCTACAATGCGAAAACTTTTATTTTCGGCAGATGTAACCCGTACTATCCCCTCTGCGTGACGATTTTTAAGTAACCCTTGGACTCAAGCACGTGAGTTTACAATGCCTATCACGAGTTCGTACCATGACCACACGGCTACGCGGAAAGGACTCGACTACTGTGCAGAAGGACTGATGAACTTTTAATCTGTCAGGGCTAGTCTTAAAGTTGATGTATGTTAATTTTTGGGGAGAGGGTGTTAGCTCAGTTGCCCTCTTTATCACTTAACCGAGTTTCAGATTAACATGGTAGCTCTCGTATATCTTCAACGTACAACATTAAACCAGCACTTCACGCGTGAAAAAAAATGAACTTAACTTTACTTGAAGGGTCTCATAACTAAGGGTGTTTACATTCTGTTTTTACAGTAAAATTTGCAAACTAAGGTTAAAAGAAAGAAAAGTTAGTTTCTTGTTCTTTTTATTAGGCAATTCAAAACATTGTTCATGTACTTTGGTTTTTATCGTCAAGAGGTGCGATGTTTTCACTAGATCTTATTTTTTACTTTTTTTAGTTTCGTAGAAGCATTCCTTGCTGGTTTCTACATTCTTCAGTAAATTGAAGAATGTAAAGAATGCACTTCAGAAATCAGCGTCTAGTTCAATATTTAGTAGGTGGTTTCTGATAACTTAAGAAAATAATTTGCGCATTTATTGTCGCAATGTTTAATATCACAAAAAATATTATAATAACAATAACATTTTCTAGCCATTGAATATGTGGTCATTTTATCAAGGACGATAATTGTTCCTTCATTTAAACCATCTGGATAGATTTCAATAGAGGAATCATACTTGCTATTATACTCTTAATCGGTCGATTCTACCCCATCATCCCTGCAAAGAGTCTTTCTTCATCCGAAAATAATGTTGTACTATATCTATTAAATACAGTATCTATTAAATTACTTAATTATAACATTTCTTCATCATAACTACAATAATGCGACATTGCATAAGAACGATTTTAAAGCGTGTTCATGCATTTAAAACTGTAACGGCGATTTACTTATAGGATATGACATACCCGAAGAGGCGGTATCGAAAAATACACATTTAGAATTCCACCTGTAAGCTAAGACCCCTCAAAGGATATAACCTTAAAGTCAGCTACACGAGAAACTATTCATTTTACGAAAAAATTTTATAATGGGTCTTGGAAAAAAAGTTAGGTGGTGGTTATGGCATACCTTGCATGTGAAGTGCAGGGTTAATAAACTATCAAGCCCTATGCTCACTCAATTTCAAAGGGAAAAGTAATCTTCGTGCATGTACTTGATACAATAAAAATTTTAAGTTCTTTGGATAATTTAAAAAAATGTAATTGCTATATTTATTAATCAGTATTTTATATCTATGTTAAAATCTTTTCGGAGAATATGTTTAAATATTGCAATGGCATTTTACGTTATTTTAGAAAATACTAAACACACGCTGTTTCGTTAAAATATTTTGAAAACTTATCATGTCTGTATTTTAAAAACACGTAAGAAACATGTACGATTCTTGAAGAAACTATCAGCGATATATTTAAGTTTAATCCGAAGGAACGTAATGAGAAACTTTGAAAAAATTACTCAAAATGCTGTTGAAAGCTTTTGAATCTGCATCATTTAAAATACAGAACATATAATATTCCAACGAATCGTTTCAAAACTTTTAAAATCCACATCATTTGCATTCTCTGAACATATTTTAACTTGTTTGCAGACATAGTTAAAATTATATAACGTAGAAGGTATTTTTTCTTTGAAATGTTGTACTAGAATATAAATTTTAAAGCTTTTATTGTTGAATATGTTTTAAGTAACTGAGACACATAAAATCAATATTTCTTATTTTTATGTAGCCTGCATTAGCCAAATAATGAATTATTAAAAGAAAAACAGACTTGTTTCTTTCGAGTCCTGGTACTACTAAAGATTTCATAAGTAAAGAAGTTGAAACACGATTAATCTATAGGGGAACAAATTCCCCACTTTAGTGTTGTGGGAATTTCGGAGAGTGGCCTTCCAACTCAGGTTTCGTTCTCGTCACTTGACTGTGATAAAAAGTTAAGAGTTCCATAGCAGATAGACTCTGTGTAAAAATGTAATGATAATAAGAAATCAATTTCGAAAACTGTTATGTCTTAAACTTCTAGTTTGTATTTTTCTGCTTATAGGCTTAATATTACCCTGTGAACTATACCAAAAATACTGGTGATGACGCTTCCCATTTTGGGACCATGTGCGAAAGGAAAAACACGGGATTAAATGGAGACATATTTCTTAACCTTGAACATACGACGAGGCCGACGCTTAAATTAATATCTTGATCTTCTAAATTATGTCATACCGTAGAATAAAGTAATTTTACATTTAAGATGGAGTTACACTCTGCCGCGTAGAGGGAAGCGAAGTGCATTAAACCTTTCAAGGCTCCATATCTTCCCGGTTGTGTAGTATGGTAAACAGGTTGCTCCAAAAAAAAGGTTACAAGTCGAATAAAAAAGTATTTGTTATTACTAGACAGGAAATACAAAAGGGAATTTAGAGGTATATACGTGCCTCTCACATTTCGACATAATCACCAAGTCTATTTAAACATTTATCGGAACGCAGGACCAACTTGTTTTACCCATTTTGTGGGAGAAATCAGGTCTTAGTCCATTGAGCCAGGTCTCGACGGTTGGTTTCACAAAACTGTCTTACAGTATCGCAGCACATCAGAAATGATATGCTGCACGGTACCATAGCTCAGTCCCAGCTCTGACAAGATTCCTGAAGAGTTACCCTTCGATCATTTTGAATCAATTCTTCAATTCAAGTCGTGTTGATTTCTGTGGTTGAAGAACTTGGCCGGCAGCTCCCTGTCATATTGTGGTTTTCGACATCCTGTCTGCTTGATTGAACAGAGTGACAAAATTTCACTACATATTGTCTGCTCACTGCAGATACGGACACATTCTTTGCCCATAAAAATTGAATCACGGTTTGCAGTTTCAAACGAGACCAATTTCCTAAGAGTCTTACCATTTCAATCGTCCTGAACCGTCTGGGAAATTTCACTACCTACCCGCAAACTAACTGTATAAATACTAGCACCATCTGTGATCCCTTTGAGAAAAAAATTTCTCCACAATATGTAGTTTCCAAATGCTGCGACTTGTAACCTTTTTTCTGACCAACCCTCGAAGTTAGAAGAGGGAGTTGCTAGCTCTAGTGTCGCTCTCAACACTTGTCCGCCGTTCTAAATTACGGGATCATGCCAATAGCCTTGGTTAACATAATTATCATTCATTCAAAGTCCTCACTTTGGTGTGGTGTGGAAGTTAGGATAGTAGGGTTGTCACATTCATCTCTTGAAAAAAATTCAAAATTACCTGGTCCATCACCAATAGTGTGACGTTATTATAATTCTGCCTTACGCTGACGTGATGTGGAAGCATGGAGATTGGGTTTGTCATCTGCGTCACTTGATCAAATTTCTAAGTTATGAAGGATGTTGCCAATAGCAACAGAGTGCGAATTAAAAAAACACTCACTCACTCAATAATACGCTAAATATTAAGCAATTATTCTGTGATTTGTCTTTATCTACAACAACTATTTATTAGAGCATGTATAGAAAACGCACTAAGGCTTAAACGAGATTAGTTGTAGAAAATTCAAATTGTTCAACTTTTAAAATTCTCATTTAAATTACAATTTTTTTTACATTTTTTTTTACTTCTAAAAACACCAAATTCAGAATACAAATCGATAAATTTAACTCTTTCAAAACAATGTTATCATTAATTTAAAAAACAACAATTGTTTAAATTCTTTTATTTAACACCTTCAGAAAAATCATAAGCCATATTATCTTTTGTAACCAATATAGAAAACAAATTCAAAAGATAAATACCTAAATCGCAATACAAACGCAATGAAAAGAAGAAAAATAAAGCAGTAGGCCTGTTTTGTATGCAAGAATAAATGGAAAAATCCCCATATAAAAGAGCTTCCTTATTCATTTATATTCAGTTGAAAGAAGGGGAAAAAAATTTGTAGACAAAAAAAGTTTTTTTTTCTTTTTTTTTCTCTCAAAATGGTCTTAAGTCTTACTTTTGACTTTTGTATGATTTTTTTTACGTTGAAAAAAAACGGATTAGAAAGCATTGGAGATATTTTTTTTGTTGCCACTTGGGGGGTTCTGAAAATAATTTTTTCCCCTCAGAAATCACTGCACTTGCTTTTCTTTATTCGGCACTGATTTACAAGAAATAAATTATTAGTATCGCTTAATCTTTGTGCGTCATCTTTTTCTAAAATTATTTTACTTATTTTCAAAAAAAAAAAAAAAAAATGAGAAGAAGAAAGCAGTTAAAATAATTAGCTTTTAAGCCGATTATATTTTTATAATGGAACATTTTTTAAAAAATATTGTTATTTTTTATACCTATTATTATGCTCACTTAGATTAATGAGGTATTTTTTTGTGCGGTTAAGTACTTAAATGTAGAAGGAACAATGTTTCGTGATTCTTTTCGAAGCGTGCTTGCAGGCAGAATGCGGCGGTCATAGTGGCCTAATGGTCAATGTCAAGGACTCCTGGCCTTCATATCATGGGCCCAAGCCCAGGGTCACTGAAAACTCGATGTGTAGAAAGACTGATGTACGTTAATCTGGATGTTCGGAGAGGGAGTGGCAGTTCAGGTATTGTCCTCGTCACTTGACTATGGTTGAAAATTAGGAGGGTAATTGCCAATAGCCCCCATGTTGCTTTATATTATGACGTTAATGAACACTCATTCAGTTATCTTAGGGCTGTTTGTCATAGGATTCATGTCCGGTTGATCATCGTGGCTGCGGTAGCCTAGTGGTCAAGGTAACGGGCTCGTGGCTGGCGTGATTAGAATGACCCTCGTATCTGCGTATTGGGAATTATTAAATATTTACAAAAAATCATACTATTCATATTTTTTTTTAATTTCAAAGTTTTCCAAATTTAGTTAAATTTAAAGTTTTTGTTCAAGTACTGTTTAATTATTAATTTAACCCTTAATAATTTTATTATAATTAATACAGTTGTTTTATGGTTTTGTATCAATGAACTGCTTTAAACTGCTATGCACGCTTTAAATCAGGAGGACAAAACGAGTTGATCTCAAATGACATCTCTTGGCCCCGGTAGCCTAGTAGTCAAGGTATCGGACATGACTGGCCTAGCCCATGGAGTCACGAGTTCGATCTTTTCACCGCTGCAGACCCGCCATGTAGAAGAAGCCGATGCACGTTAAATCTGTCTAGAGCTCAAACGTCCTCCCGTTGGCATGGTGTCGTAGTTAGGAGAGGCGGTACCAACTCAGGTGTCATCCTCGTCACTTGACCATGGTTCAAATTGCAAGGTCCGCCGCAAAAAAAGCCCATGTGCAGCTGAACAGTGCGACGTAAATATTCACTCACCCTGTTGATCATCGTTGGAGGTGATTGACTTGGGGTCATGTTCACGGCCTCGTGGCCTGCAGGTCAGGATTTAGAGCTTAGGGCCACTAAAGACCCATTGTGTATAAAGGCTGATTCACATTAAATATGTCGTGGCTAAGAGTCCTCCCATAGATGTGGTGTGGAAGTTTGCAGATTGAACGCCAGCTCAAATGCCATCCTCGTCATTTGACCATCGTTCAAAATTACGAGGCTCGTCACCACTAATCCGCGTGTTGCTGTATAATTCCAAAATTTCTGAATTAGCACTCCTAAGATTCTCTACATACATCCTGATGTAATGCATAGTTGATTGGGACCTTAGGAGTTTCCCACTAGGTTAGAGGTCTTCAACCTTTCCCTCGTGAGGGTTAAATTATTAAATTTACAATGATCCGCGGGGCTCATCTAAAAATGTACAGTGATCCGTGTGGCACATCTATGAATTTACAGTGATCTGCGGGCCGCATGACTGTCGAAAAATATTGTAGTCAGGAAATTTGTATTTTAAAAAAAAGGTTTGTTTCTGACAAGACTACAGCAGATTTTTAGGAAAGAAATGGTGTTTCCAAACTTGTGTTTATGTGTATCAGTTCCAAAAAAGTTTAAGGGAAGTGGAATCAAAATACTTTAGCAAACCTGTTAAAGATAAGAATTCACTTTTTTTTCAAGAATTTCTGAGAATTTATTCATAGCCAGGTTTTTTATATTTAAAATTATTTCAGGTGAAATTTTTGTAAAATTCATCATTTTCAGAAACTTTTATCTCAAAAGGATGCCAAGCACATCATTGAAATTTTTTAAATATCAAGAATAAAACAGAACAAGTATTATAAAAAAAATTCATAAATCAATTCCTACTTAGGTCAACAAAGAAAATTTTTAGTTTAGTTACTTTTTATTAAATAATTACAACTAATATAAATATGTATATACATTTGACAGAATCATAATATTAAGTTATAAAATGGAAAGCGATTTTCTTGCAAGTTTCCATTTTCCATTCCATATAAGGTGTTGGACTATTTTTTATTTGTTACTATTTGTTCATAATTAAATTTAATTATTCTAATAAAATATAAATCACATTGTCAGAAATTAGGCCATCCCAGGTGGAATTCGAACTCATGATCTTTGTATTAGAAGTCAGTGCGCTACAGGAACACGCAAACACACACACACAACGAGCTATTTTCTTTTTTATAGATGGTTTTGGTCTACATTTCTGTTTGTTACTATTATTCATTAATTAAATATAATTACTGGAGTAATATTTGAAAAAACTGCATTAACATCATCATCAACTGGAAGTTGAAAAAAAATGTATTTCAAACTTGAGGAGATGAATAAAAAGTGTTTTATTACGATTGAAAATTTGAACAAGATATATAACTAAATATTCATAGAAAGAGTGTGAACTAATAGTAGAAATCGAAAAAAATCGTGTTCTTTTACAAAAAAAATCAGACAAGGCCATCTAAACATTTGAACTCTATTCTAGTAATATATGCAGATCCCCCCCCCCTGTAATACAAAGTCGTTTTTTATGATTGATTTGATTACATGTTAACACCGAATTTAAAAGAAACACAAGGGCCATTTTTCATGAACCTCTAATTTAAGGCCACAGTTAAGTGCCGAGGAGGGTACCTGATTTCATACACCTCCCTCTCCAAACTTTCACACCATACCTACATCAGAATTTAGAACCTCGACAGATTCAACGTGCTTCACTCTTTCCTCTTGTCAAGGTTTTATTAAAAGCAAGACCACGACGCTAGCTTTTCATAATCGATGGGACTGTTTATTTAAGCAAATGATTCGATAAATGTGTAGACGACACATGTTCCTTCATTGGAAGCGAATGATGACGTGTAACACATTCACTACCACTTTAGGGGGGGGGGATGATCACTGTGATGCCAGCCGTAGAAGTATTTCCCACACGCTGACTGAAGGGGAGATTAAATGCTGTTGATGGATTTTCCCGTGATAGCAGGGGATTGGTTATTGAGACATCATTCCGCACCACGCTCTATCACGGGATTGGATCCTTGTCTTGACTTCCCCTCACGCAATGGCACGGGGCCCAGAAGTGAACGTCATATACATACGCCGGTTACAAATTCATCGATTCATGTTTGTCCTCTGCTCGCTACGTTGAATACGTCTACGCTCCACGGTGTTGCATTTACTCATAGTTGCTCAAACATTCTACTTGACAATTTTGTGTTCATGTGTTTTTCTAGTAAAAAAGTAATTTGTCATATTTTAAAAGGAGGGGTACAATGTCGCAAACAAGCGTTAAGAAAAGAAAACCCCATTTTAATTTAGAATGTCTACACCTATGCCACGGGATTGACCGTAACACCTTAAAAACATTAGAAGTAGCCCATACTCTTGAAATGTCAACCCACCATCACTTGTATTTTGTACAAGAATTAGTGGTTACGGAAGTTTGAGTGACTGGATAATGTAAAGTAGGGAAGACAAGAGTCAGAACTCTCAATTTATGGGATGAAATATTTATCGAAAAAAAATCAATGGTCTCAATTACTTTTAAGAGTTTGAGAATAATCTAGAATAAAGGAGAGAATTCAGAATTTCAAATGATGAATAATTGGATTTTTTAAATAATTACTTTACTTTAAAACACATTCAAAACTAAATTCTACTATTAGAAAAAATTGCGAATAAAAATTATGTTTGAGTTTAATTATAGACAGCTTAACAGGGAGGGTATTATTTATTAATGATTATAATCGGAATGTAAACAAACATATTTTGTTAATCATTGGTATTTTTAGCACGCTCATTCTATTTTATATGGATGGGATAACTTTGTCTCCATGGTTGAATCGATTTTGCTTATAAAAGTCGAAAATGACTTGAATTGTAAAAATAACCGCGTATGTGTACAATTTCCATCATCAAATATTTGTTTATTGATGTATAATTTTCCATTTTTGTGGGAGGTGTTAATCGACAAGTCGCGTTTCCATTTCCGGACTCTTTTTGGTGTCACGCGATTATAAATTTCTTTTGAAAAGTGGCAGCATCAGAGAGTAAAGGGGTTTTCCTGTGTAGAAAGAACAGTTCTATAGTATTGGTTACTATATTATTACCCATAAGAGAAAATTCTTTGTGTTTACTTATTTTGTTTTAAAATACTTTTTTTCCAGATATTGATAACTTAAGTTTCGAGTTCGAAGAAATAACTTTGTGAATAAAGTGAATAAGTGAATAAGTGTGTGAATAAAATATTTCTTTCGAGTTTCTTTTTTTTTAAAGACATGTCTATTGAATATTGATAAAATATTAACAATTACCAGGTAAATATTGGACGAAACATTCATAGTATAACTTTCTTTATTTTGTGAGAATAAGAAATTTTAGCATAAATTTTTATTTAATTATAAATTTGTGACGGATCTATACGCGTCCTTCCATTAACTTCTGGGGAATTATTTTGGGACAGAATTTTTGAACCAAATTTCTCCAAAAGGACAGAAAGAGTGATATGCAAATTAAGTTTAATATATATATTCTTTATTCGCGAGGTTGAGAGTTGGTGAAGTGAGAATAAATTGCAAGTGAAGTGAATAGATTGCAAGTGAAGTAAATCGGCAGTGAAACGTGTACGTAAACAGTGTAGGAAGTCAGAAGTTGGAATAAAGAAAGTGATTAATTTAGCTATTGGAGACGTGTTAAAGTCAACGCAAAAGGATCAGAAGACTGCAAGAGTTCAGGTACTGTGATCTTAAATCAAGTTGATATTAGAAAGCTAAACTAATAGCGCAGTCATTAAATACCTAAGCTCTGTACAAAGTTATATTAAACGTAGAGCTGCATGATTGAAATGATTGAATATATGCTCCCCAACACCAATCTCGTCTCTCTCCTATTCTTTCATTGATTAAATTCATCTTGTTTAAGTGTTGTTTGTGTCTGAGTTGAATATAGGGATTTATAAAATAATTGAAGTTCACATCATATCGTCTGATCATTTAGTTCCTCCCACACCTCTAACCGGGTCACAAGGAAGAAGGGACGTAAATTCTTATAAATTTATGCAATCAATAAGTTTTTCTGCAGAAGTTCTGAGTCATTTCAATTGCAGACAAAAGAAATCTAAAATACAGGATTTGTTAAAGCAAATTTATTCTTCATAGGCTAGAGGTCTTCGACACGGACTCATGAATGGTGTGTCACGAGTTCAAGCTCTAGGGCCACTGAAGATCACCGTGTGGAGAGGTTTATACACGGATCAACTAATTGAATCTCAATGTCCTAGAGGTGGTATGGTGTGGAAATTCGGAGAGTGAGTACAGCTCGAGTATCGTCCTCGTCACTTGACCATGGTTCAGAATCACGAGGATCGTCCTCGTGTTGCTTTAGAATTCAAGGTTTACAAACACTCGTTAAAACAAAAATAAACAGAAAATCCAGATTTGCGGAATATACTAATTAAGTAAATAATTATAATAATTACATATGGTACAATTAAATATATTTAAAATCAAATATACTGTCTTTTTTATAAGATTTTTTTTAAAAAAATCAAATTTCTTAAACTCCAGAATAATGGAAAAAATTTGAAACTTTTTATGTTTTAGATCTCGCATCCGAGGTGTCTTATGCTGTGGCTTCGGAGGTTTTCAATCAAAAATTGTTTTTATCGATGGCACATAAACTATTCTATTTTATTGAAATAGTATTTGTGGAAAGTTAATGTTTGGTATTCAATATCAAAACTGTATAAACATTGTGCAACGATAACAAAAAAATTTAATGTAGATTATTTTTTGAAGGTTTTTTTTTTTTTGCTTTATCTTATGTCGTTAATATGTAACATTTCCTGTAAAATTAATTCTTTTATATATGCATTGAATTTTCTACAGTTTTACTAAATAAAGTTTCATAAATTTGAAGGAGATTCGTTCTCGGTACCTTCCATTTCGTAAGCACACGGCTTACCCCTAGACCAAAAGAATCACTTAAGTCCGTAGGCAGTTTGTGGCTTATATGGATACCACCATCACACAATCCCCTACCAGTGAGTCGGTAAGGCAAATCGTTGTTATGGTAAGGGTGTGAGTTGTTGCGTCATTTTGGGTGTGACGGCTTGTGATTTGCGTCATTCGTGTGTGACGGCTTGAAGGTTGCGTCACGTGTCTGACGGCTTTGGTTGCATTTGCGGTTTATAGATGGAGCCACGACTGCTGTGCGAAGGTTGCGTTTTCTTTGTTAGGCCACGGTTACCAATGGAAAAGTTTCGTTCTCGATACCTTCCGTTTCGTAAGCACACGACTTACCACTAGACCAAAATAATCACTTCAGTCCGTAGGCAGTTTGTGGCTTATATGGATACCACTGCCACAAATTTATAACATAGTGTTGGCAACTTATATTCATACATAGCAGCAATATATTAGCTTCTAAAATCACCAGATAAAAGTTTTTGAAAAAAGACATTAAAAAAAAAACCACCAATTTTTATTTCATTTAGTTTTCTACTTAAATATACAAAAATAAATAAATATAACTAAATCATTTTACTTAAAATAAATATGCCCAGAATTGTTTGATAATTAAAGTTAGGGTAAAAAAAAAAAAAAACTGAAAACAAAAATTTCAGAACGGTGCATTTTTCCCCCTACGACGTGTGTGTGTGATACTTATTATTACTTATCTGTAACTAGAAGAGTAGAAATGCCTTATTTTTTAGCTTCAGTACTTGAAAGTATTCTTATAAAAAAACTTCTTATAACTACGGAAATAGGAATACAAATCAACTTAGTAATGGTGGTGAATATTTGGTATGCATCTTAGCAAGGATTGATCTGAAAACTTTTCCATGAAAAACACATTAAACAAGGATATACTAAAGCAGAGGTTCCCAAACTTTTTTGTCTCATAGACCCCTTGCCATATTTTTTGGTTTTGGGTAGACCCCTTCATACCTAATAATGAATTTCTGCAAACTTTTCAACTTAAACGTTTTTTGGACAGCTAGTATAGAACTACATTTACTTTAAAATATTTAAGCTTCTAACTGTAGTGAAGTATAGTGTTTAAAACTTGTGACACACATGTTAATTTATTAAATTAAAATGTAATTACTCTTAAAATAATTGTTACATAAAGTAATTGAGGAACAAGCAAATGCTTTTAATGGAAGAGATCAATCTGGTGCTTCACTTCCATTCTGGTGCTTCTAAAATTGCTGATAACTGTTTCTAAATTTTACTTTAAGATCTTCTAAGTGCCTATTCCGATCAGTTCCTGGTGTAATATGACATTTGTTTTTTCTTTCAATGTGACCATATTAGTTAATTGACTACTGTAGTCTTACCATTATATATATAGTCAAAGCATTCTCAAACCTAGTTTCAAAATCTGAATAAATGGCATTTAAATGTTGAACGTGGATTAAAACGTCCTTTTCTTGGCAGATTGTGTGTGACAAATTAAGAAAATTTTGGGACGTCCACATTATATTCCTTAGTTTAATTATGGCAAGAAACGCCGAAATGATGGCCCTTGTAACTTAAAATTAACTTCAATAAATTTAGTAAATAAATCTGCGAAACACAGGTAAATCTGTTTTCCACTTGATTAACTATTTTCTTTTAAAATTAAAGTCATGATCTGGTATAAGAAGAATCACTATCGCGTAAACCCCCATTTACACCTCATGGACCTCTAAATTATTTTTTGGCTGACGTAGACCCCCTGCATGTCGCCATAGACCCCTGGGGGTCTATACAGACCACTTTGGGAATCACTGTACTAAAGTATCTCCTTTTAGAAAATAAATAAGTAAAAGGAAATAAAAGAACAAAAATAATTAATTAATCCTAAATTGCATTGAACAAAAAAAATAAATCAAAGAATACAGAAATTAATTAAATATAAACCACTAATGAGCAAGTGGTGAACCGCGACCTAATAAATCCACCATTGTTTTTGTGAGTGCACGGTGGCTCTCTACAGACCTTAACAAAAAAAACTATCCCAATAATGAATGTAAAAACATTCGATACAAATCTAAGAAACAATGAATCTAAGTAGCAACAAATTAAGACAAAGCAAAAAGGTTGCGAGTAATAAATTAGCAATCAAACCAAAAGATAGGAATAAGAAACAGAAAGCACTTGAAAAAAAAACATATGGCGTCCGAAAAGTGGCTACACTTTCAGAAATGAATTAAAAATAAACAAATAAAGATTTCCCCTTACAGTTTTTTATGTTCCAAATAGAAAATATTAAAGTTTCGGTTTTTAATGGCGCATTGTTCACGTTTTGCAGCATTCTTGCTTCAAAATGGCTTCAAAACTAGTACAAATTCAAACAGTGGAAAGCTTTATCTAATTTAAATCTACAAGATGTGTGTTTGTTGTTTTTCGATAGTAGTATTATATCACCTGTAGCATTTATCAGTAGCACCTGATCGTCAGTAGCATTATATCAAGGTTCATGCAATTCCTCGTGGTAAAGGACTAAATAGGATCGTGGGCAGCCTAGTGTTTAGAGTGGGTAGCCTAGTGTTCGATGTCCGATGACACCTAATACCCTCCGAATACACACTGAGTACGTATCGTTAAATCAGTTGGTCCGATTGTCTTGTCGGCGGCCGCAGCAAAAGCTACGGGTGCAGCGTGCTGGAATATATTTCCCTCCCTTCTAGAACATGCATTAATTGTGGAGTGGAGATAGGTGGAGCCGCCATCTATTGTGTTGAAGTTCAACCTGTCTCAGGTTCTGGCAATTTTCCTTCCTTCCCTTCGGAAAGGACACGCCAACAACAACAAGGGACTAAATTTACACCTGTCGCCAACTTTGACCACCATACAGGTGACAGAGTGATTTCTGGCTAAGTTCCACCCGATCTGTGAGAGAAAATCCTGGGGGTGGTCAATGCCCCCCACACACATCTCTTCCTCTTTCATTAACTTTACGAGAGGCACTATACTTTTACAAACAACCATGCCTTATATGGGATTAGAATTCAGACCCAACGGCAGAGGCATCAGCGTCGCTAACCACTCTACCGAATAGGCGGCACAACATGTATACAATGTAAATGAGTGGGGCACCACCACACTGGAGTTTGTAAGCAAGAAAGAGTTCCCGGGCAATGGATGTAAAAGGGAAGTCCGATACCGTGGCCGCTTAGATCTCCCGACATAACCCGTTTGAACTACTTGAAGGGTTAAGTGAAAAGCATTGTTTATCAATCTTCAATTAGTAGCACTGATGAATTGAAAATCGAATTACAGCAGGCATTTATGAAGTTGATTCTGCAATGCTTCATAGAACAGGGCCAGAAATGTCGTACAGTTTCGATGTTACGCGTGCAACTATTATTGAAATCATGTAATACAAAGTTGTATTAGAAAAACCTTTAAGTATTTTTTATGGAACATAAAAACCCGTACTGAATAACTTTGCTTGTTTATTTGTAACTATAATACTTTAAAGTGCAGTCATACTTTTTGTACAGCCAGTATATTAAAGATTTTAATGTACATAACATTTTTTTCCCTTCTCACTTAGGCTGAGGTTAAGTCAAAGATTCCTTTATAATTAGGTTGAGGCTAGGTTAAGTTCTTTTTCACTTAGGTTGTTAGGTCATGGCTTTTCAAACTTTGAGATTTGCGACCCAATATTCAATCTTATTTTCATAGTGCCCCCTCCATACAATGTCAATGTATTAAATTCTAAAATATGGTACTTTGATGCTTAAGCTACAATACGACTTTAACCTCTTAAGTGCTGTAGGCATATATAAACGTCTCGCTCAGCCAGTGCGTTAATTGCCCCTGACGTACATATACGTCTTTTCGAATTACTATCTTTTCTGTTAACTGCTGTTCATGAAATTATTCCGAAGGCTTTGGAATGCAATAAAATGACCTTGGCAGTGTTCAGGAAGGATTTACTTATTCCAAACGATTTTTTTATTTATTCCCTCTCACCCCCCCCTTCAAATACATCACATACACATGTATACGTGTAAAACGATGGCAATAAGGAGTGAATCACGTAACTGTTAAGTTGTTGCTAAGGGATTCATTGTAAACCGTACGAATTATCAAGATAAGCGTTAATTTTTGTGTATAATTTTATGTGATAAGCCCATGGAGTCACTGGTAATTATTTAAACATGTTCTTAACTTAGTATTGTTAAATAGATTATAAAATACATTGTGCACAGTACTGATTCATTTATAAATTCTTTTAACAGCTTAAATGTTTTTTTATGTAAATATTTGCTTGTTTACTTTTAATAAATTAATGATTTTTAAATGATCTTTTGCTTTCGACTTTTCAATATGCTCGCACCCTCCTCCTTCTAGAGTTATCACGCCCCGTAGGGGAGGCGCGCCCCACAGTTCGAGAAGCGCTGGGTTAGTTATTTACAATTTGCTATCTTATTTCAAGTTTTCATTTCATCTACTGTTGAAAAAAAAAGTCTGTTATTTTTTTATTTATTTCTACTGATTTAAAATGCTGGATCATTTCTAGCAAACAAGAAAAATGTGTGTTGAACATCATATATATTTTGTCTTTGTATGTAATAACGAAATGATAATATATTTCCGTAAGATGAATTGAGATGTATAAGAAAAAATTCAGGATGATCATTAATTTTCGCCTATTACTGCAATTAGAGACAGACATATATTTTTTATTCAATATCTAGATCAGTCTTGTCGCATGAATCATTTCTCTTTTTCTTCTTCTAGACGAGTAAAGAGTATTTACACTGAATTATCATTCAATAAAACAGTTTTCTTTAGGGATAGATGTCGTAAAAAGTGAGACGGAAACAGAAAAGAAGTCCAGACAGACGGCTCCGTGCAATCTTCGCGATTTGGCGATGTTTATTCGGCGAGACATTTTTAGGTTCTTGATTCTTTCTAGATTTCGAATGAAAAAAGAATGATAATTTATATTTCTTATAAAGTAAAAATTAGTAAATATTATATGTATTACTTGTTTAAGAACAGATTACTTAAATGTACGGATACTTTTTTCAATACAATATTAAAATTTTTAGAAAAATATTACACATTCTTTTCAATTTTTTTTACTATCCTTAAAGGAAACAATAAGTTTAGCTCCTTTAAAACAATGGCAACAACTATATATTATATGGCTGTTTGAAAAAGATTTTATTGCAATTTGTAAAACTCAAAGAGGACACAGTTTAAATATGCGAAGCGGAAGAGAACTTGTGTGTGTGTTGTGCAATTTTAATTACATTTTAAACAGGGGCAAATTTTATTAATAATCTAAAATAAAAAGTTGTAGTTTTAAATATAAAGATTAAAACACTCAAACAAAATACGTTAGATATAATTTATTACAAAGAACCAAAATGGAAGATTTTTTAATTAGCCTCAAATAAAAAATCTTTTAATACGGAAACAATCTCCATCTCATCTGTAATTGTATTAAAATGAGATATGTATGCCCTTCCACTCCAAAAAAAATGGATCGTGAATAGATTATATTACCTAAATGGAATAGTTTTCCTAAATACTCCTCTGAGGTTAGGGTGGGGAATCTACGTAAGCTAAATACTTCTATACAGGATACGCAATGGAATAATGCAGAAATTGATAATTAGGGTGTATATACTTTTGTCAAACTAGGACATAAATTATAACTCCTTTCTAGCAAAAATAGACCAAGCGACGTGTTACTAAATATTCCAGTAGTTTCTTTTCCTTTATAGTTCCCAATAGACTGAAAAACATTTTTTAAAATTTTGAATGCACGTATAAAACGCATTTTTCGAACTAATTTATTATTTTAAAAAATTATTCATTATTATATGTGCTTATCGTTCAGTATTTAGTTTTACGTATCTTTCTGTTTTCTAACATATACTTTATTTTTTCCATGGAAAGTTATTAACTTTTGTTCTGGCATTTTTTAAAAACAATTCATAACGCAATGAGAATCTCAGTGCATCTACAACACAAATCAAGCTGTCGTTGCAATGATATTTTTGACGTTTCCTTAATGTGCATATATCAAGAAGTCATCAAGCATCAATGATCTTAAGGAATAAACATGAATATCATCAGGGCCGATTTAAGCTGATTTTGGGCCCTGGGCATAGAAGATCTACAGGAGCCCTTGGCACTGGAAGATCGAAATTTATAACGAGAAAATCTGGTTAAGTCCATCTTATCCGGCCCTTTCTGAGCCCCTCCGGTCCCTGGGCTCTGGGCGCCCTCCTCACTCGCCCAATGCATAAACCGGTACTGAATATCATAGGGGCATGATGCATTTATTCTTTGGACCTCAGATCCGCAATATCAATATTTTACATTTTCATAGAATCAAACACGAAGTTTACTAAATCATTTGTATAAATTTCCAAAAAACTATGAAATACATCTTGTTTTTGAATTATGTTTAAAGAGTTTTTGAATTAAGAATTCTTTTTTTTTTATTGAGAAAAGGAATGTATGGAAAATAATTTTAAATTAGAGACACTTCATAATTTGATTCGACAAAAGTTTTCATAAATCTCCAGAAAAATATGTATTACAATCAATTTTCGTATCCCAATCGTCACCAAACTACCTCTGTGCTTTGGTATTTCCATTTTTTCTTTTCCCCTTGGAAATACCAATAGCGATTCACGCTACCAGTTAACGAAACTTCCCAGCGTTTAAAGTCCCTTTGCAGGAAAGAGAGTTTTACAGAAAAAGATTGCTAAAACTGGACAAAATAATTTACTTTTCTGTTGATTGAAGAAAAATGTGAAGCAAAACTCACTTGATTTACATTTAGGAATATCGAGAGATAAAATTAATTTTAGTGAAGTTAAAACGAAACGCCTCCTTCTAAAAGTTAGACAAGGAAGGAAAAATTCGCCAACTCCAGGCGATGTGGTTCGGGAGTTGATAGAATTTGGCGAACTTTCATGGTGCGAATTTATGGCAACCCTAAGGGGCAGGCTGCGCGCTCTTCTCCGTCGACTCGTCAAAAGGGGTTCGGCGAGAAAACCCGGAGCAGAAGAGAATCCGAGTGTGCATCAGCCAGCCAGCCCCCTCAGGAGTGCGTCCGTCTGACCGTCCCCCCACACCACCCTCCACTCCCCTATTGAAGATTTAGTTTTGCACTACCCCCAAGGTAAGATCTTTTTTTTTTATCCTTTAAAAAAAACCTTTACCCTTTTGGCCTGACCCACTTTTCCATTGAACTTCGCAAACCGGACGACGCGCAACTTTTCGGAAACTTTTCCCCAACTTTTCCGTTTGTTGGAAAGTTTTCGGATTGGGATGGGAAAATGTTCGAAACGTTTTTTAATCAATTATATAGGGATAATGGAACTGATTACTCATAAGAAAAAAGATTTTCCTGTTCTTTTTTGCATTTTAAGAGGGGTTTCGAGATTGGTTTAAAAGTTAAGTGCGTAGAAACCGAAAACCATAGCTGCGCACTGCACCAAGGAAAGGACGCGCCTGTCCTCCGACCGACTTTTCTATCTGCGAATTAACTTTAAAAAGTTATATTCTTTTTTTTAAAAAAATATTGTTTGGAGTTATTTTAAATAAAAAAAGGATAAACTTATTAATCACTTTTTATTCTTCAATAAGGCAAGCATAAGCTATGCTAAATAATCAAAAGAAAAAACGTAGTTTTGTGACCTAAATTGAGGTGAAGGTCAAACGGAATAGTTCTTTGTTAAATGTTAAAATTAAGCAAAAAGAAAAAATAGAGAATGCATTCAATTATAAAAGCGTGAAATATTAAAAAATTTAATAAATGCACTAAATTACAAGTAATTTTTTGCACTGGGGAAACATAAGAAAAGTTGTTTTTTTAAATTAAATTATAGTTACTGTGGTTTACTTTAATGGTAAGCCACCGTATGGTGGAAAACTTTAATTTATTAAATTATAATAGAAATATCTTTTTTTTATAGAATTTTTTTATTCAAAATCACAAAATTACTTGTAATATACTTAAACTTGCAGTTAATACTAACGTAAATATTTAGATTTACTTTTTCTTTGTAATTTTCGCACAAATTTCATTTTGCCGTGAGAGAAAGACAAAATTTCGTGCTTAAAATTATGCATGACAAATAAATTACAAAAAAGTTATTTTTTAAAGAAATAAATACATTTAGGAGAAAAATTATGTGTGACAACTGCAACGAAGTTTAAATATTTTTTTTATTTCAGAAAATTCATTTGATTAAAAATAGATAAAAAAAAGTTTTACCATTAAAAGAAATTGTTTTAAAATTTGTCCTATTAAAATTATTTTAAAGTAGAGAGAAAAGTTTGAATATCTTACGAACTAAATAGGTAATTTTTTAGAATGAGAGGAAAATGTTATTTTTATCAATCAATTTATAATTTAAATTGATGAGAGTAAATCTTTATATAATATACAAAAAATATTAATATTTTTTGCTATTTTCACTAATATAAATAACTTTGTGGGAAAAAAATTAAGTCTATCCAGTAATTACAAGAAACCATTAAGTTAAAAGTATTAAAAAATTGCCGAAAAAAAGGTGGAATACTTTTAAGATACATAGTTTTATTCAAAGATGAAATAAATCCGAAAATCCGAAATATTTTAATTACATTTTACTTTGAACAAGCTTCAAATTTAAAAACATGTTAAGCAAAAAAACTGCACTTTTTTAAATCCAATCCTTTTAAGAATTTGAGTTCCATAGAGAGGACTACGAGAACAACACACGCGGATATGAAAAATCAATTTTTTGATGCTTTTTCTATCGTATACATTATAAAATATCTGGAATACAAATTTGAATACATTATTTTTAACTCAATAATTAACATATCTTGCACAATAGTATTCAATAAATAACGATTCTTGCAAGCGTTTTACATATAAAAAAATATTTAACGTGCATTATAATACGTGGCATTCATCAAATAAATTGCGAAAAGATTTTAACAAAATTAATTTTTACTCTATCTCCTTAATTGGTTCAAAAACAAACGCTACTTAAGACGCAAGCTAAAAATACGCATAGTAATTATATTTAATGATAAATTCAGAAGTAATAACAAGTAGAAAAAACCCGACGTTTAAAATCATGAAATATTTCGATGATCATAAATTAATTTTAACAATAGTTTTATATAAAGTATAACGTCTACAGAAAACAGTTAATGGCAAATCAAATGCAAGAAATTCAGTAATAAGAAAAATTACTTTTCCTCCTATATATAGCAGACAAAAATATCTTGATATTAAAATTATGATTCTATCTCTTATGGTACTGATATTATTGTATATTTTCGAAGTTCTTTATATCGTTTGAGTTAATATGTATATTTTTTTTCTAAGATTAATGTTATTATATGCATCTTTCTGCAAAATAGAGTTTTAATTTTAAGTTTAAAATAGAAATAACATTTTCGAATACTCAATCACTTTAAGAATAGTTTCATATATAAATACCGTTTCTGTAGCTCCATACTGCTTTATAATGTTATCAAAGCCTTTTTTGAAAGTTTGCTCAGGTTTGACCAATGTTATTCAACAAGAAACAAAAATTATTCTAAACAATATTGAAGATTTTAACATTAACTGTTTTAGCAAGAATTTACAAAAATATAACCACACTGAATTATCTTACAAGCGTTTTTTCCTTTTTTTTCTGAATTTAGTGAAACCTATTGCTTTATTAACATTTTTAAGTTAGTAAAACATTGACTGAGGGACATATTTTAAACACGAAAAATGAATCTGCTTTAATTTTACGTTGTATGGTATACCCCACAAAGTGTATGTTACGCGGTAAATAATTCCTTTATCTAGAATTAACCAAGCAACATGCTTGAAACAATATTTTTAAAATACAGCGTGGCAGATATTACACTTTTAGAACTGTCCCTGAGCGAGAGTTTCTCGTTTAATCGGATTAAAAACTCTTTCCCGTAGAGAACGTTTTCAGAAGAAATATTTCCTCTCTAAAAAGCAAAACGCGACTATTGTGGAAGCCCTTCATTACAGCAAGAACCGTTTCCTGTTTTCGCAAAAATATCTTTTTATGCATAAAGAGAAAATATTCCCACTTTTGAGATATTAAAGAACCTTTTTAATGATGCAAAGGAATTCACGTTTTGTATGCCGATGCTCTTACGAAATGTGTATTTACATAAAGTACATTCGGAATCCGGTTCGTTAAGAATGTTTCATTAAAATGCCCAACATCGAGCATCGTATCTTTTGTTTTCTGGAATCAGAATTTATTTTCTTTGTTTAAAGTAAGAAAAGGCTTCATGAATGCGGATTTTTCTTAAATAAAACATTTCGTTAATATTAAAAGTCATTTGTTTGGTATAGATTAAAAAGCATTTCGTCCATATTTCTACTCCTTTTTCTCTCTTAATAATCATTTGATGAAAAAATTTGCAAAATTGTGTTTTTATATTGTAGAAATTTTCTATAAAAATGTATATTTAAACTTTTGCTAAAATTGTTTTTAAGCGTTTGCTAAAATCTTTGATTGGGAAAGAAAGAACAGAGGAAAAACGATGTCATTAGTTTTCGTAGAAGATTCATTAGACGATTTTAACAATGCAAGCCATTAAAATTCGTAAACAATTGATTTATAGCGAAAATAATTTTTAGTCCTAGATGAAAAAATTAAATGAAAATAAGTAAAAAAAAAATAAAGCATATGAATACAGTTATACAGGAAAAAGCAAAGACACATCTTACATATGAAAGGACTACCCATTACCCTCCCTTTTCGCTGGGTTTTCCATGATTTTGTATGAATATATATCGTTTTTGGAGTTATTTGTATCCAAGTACCAGCACTAAGTTTTCGATTATATAGAGAAGTATTCTTATAAAGTCAAAGCCTTTTGATCTAGAAAGGACGGAACTAGAGTTTCTAAAAGTATATTAATATTTTACGCCACCGTAACTCAAATCCATGGAGTCAACTTCCAGAAAACCCATTGTTAGCGAATTTCTACTTAACAAAATAAATACGCTTGCCAAATTTCAAGTCTGTATGAGTAATATTTAAAAATTGATCTTCTTAAATCTATAACGCCTTCTTAATCTTCTTGGGGGTCAATTTTCTCAAAACTTGTTCGCTGGTCTTTAATGTAAAAAAGAAACCTGATTATATATATATACTACATTTCAAGTCTGTATGTTCCGGTTCCGGGTATCTCGTGATAAGCGCGCGAAGATGTAACTTTTCTCTCATAAATAGAGAAATTTTAATTTTCATTATCTGACATTTATACCTTTTGGTTTCGATAACCGTTTTAGAAGAGTGTGTGGGCGTAATGATTATGATAGCTAAAGATTTACAGATCATGTCACGTGTTCGAATCCCTTTTCTTGGTATTATTTTAAGTGATACTGTAAAATACCGAGCCCTCGTTTACAGAGGTGAACTACAAATAGAAATACCGTAATTATTGAAATATAAGCCGCCACCGATTCTAATCCGCACCCAAATTCTCAACAAGTTTTTGTAAAAAATGAAAAACAGTGTAAAATGGTTTACCGATGTTCAATTTTACGAAATTAAAATAAATTAAAAAGGAAAACAACAAGAATTGAATAATCAGTTATTTTACCAGTATGAAAAACAGTTAGAATCTGTAATTGCTCTAATCATCCCACCCAACTAATTTTCCCCCTTCGATTCTAAGTCGCACCAGATTTTCAGTAGCACTGACATTGAGAAAAAAGTGTGGCATGGATTGGAGTAAATGAAGAATCTCACTTGCTATCTGATTATGGTTCAAGATTATACGTGATCTCTACCGTCTGAAAATATCATGTTACTTTATAGCAGTAGCCTCCAAAGTGGGGTATGCTTGAAGGTACGCTAATGAAGTGAAGTGGGCTTACAGTAGTGCTTCTCAAACTTTCAACATTTACGACCCAATATTCAATCATAATTTTCATCGCCTCCTTCCATACAATAACAATGTTTTGAATTAAATAATACAAAGCGTTGACGCTAAAGCTACAATACGACTTTAACCTGTTAAGTGACACCGGCGAATATAAACGTCTCGCTCAGCCAAAGTATTAACTGCTCCGGACGTATATATACGCATTCTCCAAGTACGATGTTTTCTGGGTATTGCTATCTACAAAATTATTCCGAAGACTCTGAATTGCAATAAATACAATGACTATGACAGTGTTTGCGAAGGGTTTACTTATTTCAGAGGTTTTGCTTATTTATTACTTTTCTCCCCCCCCCCACACACCAATACATTACATATACGAGCCTAGTTGGAAAACGGTGGCATCAGGGAGCGAATCGCTTAGCTTTTAATCGGCAGTTAAGGGATTAATTATAAACCGTACAAATTATCAAGATAAGTGTTAATTTCCGTATATAATTTTTAGCGCGTTTTTCACGCAGTGGAGCAAAAGCGCTATTAGGACGCAAATTTCGTCTTCGTTCCATACTTTGTCGTACCTTTTTCTCAGACAATAAGCAACCAATTGACCTCGGGTTTTCGGCATTGGGTCGCATTTGTGCCCAAGATGAACCTAATCATATTTAAATTTTCCCATTGTTTTCCAGAATTTTATTACAAATTTTCCAGAATTTCGCTAGTTTATAACAAAATTTTCTCAAATTTTACCTAGTAAATTTATTGTTCTAAAAAGTTTTTTTAAAAAAAATCTACCTGCATTTTGGAGGAAATCTACACAAAAATAAGGAAATCTTCGCAAAAAAAGTTCAGAAAACAAGTATAAAAGGCTCTGATTTGTGTCATTATTAGCGCGTTTTTCACGTAGTGGAACAAAAGCGCTATTAGGACGCAAATTTCATCTTCGTCTTCGTTCCATACTTTGTCGTACCTTTTTCTCAGACAATAAGTAACCAATTGACCTCGGGTTTTCGTCATTGGGTCGCATTTGTACCCTAGATGTGAGCCGAATCTTATTTAAATTTTCCCATAGTTTCCCGAATTTTCCTACAAATTTTCCTGAATTCCGCTAGATTATCTGAAAAACGAGCTAAAATTACTTGACCATGCCAATGATTGATATCTTGTTTCTTTTCAGCTCAATAGTAGTACATTTAGAGGAGTGGTACAGTACACTACTTTCTGTTAGTAAAAAGTTCATTAGTTGCATTATTGTAAAATACAACATGTGAAAAACGCGCTAAAATTACTTGGCCATGCCAATGATTGATATCTTGTATATATAACAAGCCCATAAGGTCACTGGTAATTAATAAACTTGTTCTTAACTTAGTATTGTTATATTAATTATAAAACACGTTGTGCCGTACTGATACATTTATAAGTATATTATATCAATGTAAATGTGTATTTTATTTTTTATTATGTCAGAATGTATTTTGTGTGTTTACTTTGAGTTATTTCAATTTTTAAAATAATATTTTTTGTTTTCGACTTTTCAATATACTCGAGAGTTATTACGACCCCCCAGGGGGCACGCCCCACAGTTTGAGAAATGCTGGCTTACGATCAGGTTGGAATGTATGTTCTTGTATCCCGTAAGAGTGCAATGTATTCTCAGTTGTCTGTATGTGATTTCACTATCGTCTGGAAAGTTGAGAATCGTGAATGCAATGGCTTTAAGGCGCAAGTTCACAAATGACTTTTTATATTATATTACGTGTCATATTGAGTGCAACTTATAATTATTTTCTTCTTACTGGGTCTGAAGTTGAAACATTTTGAACAACACTGCTGGAGTATTGGTAATTCAAACTAGTTTTTAGAACACGCACAACAATGAAAGGGACAAAAGTAATTTTTTATATTCTCATATATACATATATGGGATAATACAAATAAAGAGTGACTGCACAACCCTTTTCTCGACGTAATTTTAGGTATAGCAACAAAATAGTTCTGGCTGCAAAATATGTAAAATATATCGTAAAAGTCAATTTAGATAAGCATTGATGATAAATAGTTACAGATACTGTTGAATAAACGCGCAATTATCCTTTAGATTGCAAAATGATATACTTAAGTTGAATTTAACTATTCCTATATGAGCTCGAAACAAAGTATTTTTATACGCTTTTATTTTACGCATGTAAAAATTAAACTAATCGAGACTTCAAAGTGAAAAAAATATGTACAAAGAACAATAAATTTGTCTTTTATTAACCGTTATTTTATTTATTCTTTATACTTAAATTCATTTAAGAAACATCTAGAAAATTTTTTTTGGTGTGGTCTTACAACTGTTAAAAATACTAAAAAACCCTCCTAATTTAAAACTTGCTGAGACTCTCAACAACTCTACGTTGCTTTAATTAAAAAAATGTGGGTTTAAATAGACATAATGAGGGTATAGTTAAAAAAATATTAAATATTGTTCTTAAAAGTCGGCATATTTTTCAGTATATATTAATGTGTCGAAAAAAATAATTACTTGCATTCTTTTTTTTTTAAAGCTTATTAAATTTCTCTAAAGTACCTAGTTCATTTGCAATAAACGTTAAATAATTTTTTTTTAACTTCAAATATTAAATAACGTATCAAAGTTAAAAGTTAATTATTAATTTAATTATTAAGGAAAAAATTAAAGCCTCAATAAAATAAGAAAATTTTGAGTACGTAAATGAAAAGGTTCTTACAGATATTTAACATTTTGACATTTTTTTTTTTGAAAAACATTTAAAAAACTGTTATAAGTATATTTCGCCTTTATAACATACCGTAAAAATATTACGATAGTTCATAATTTACTGTACACAAAAACTACAAGTATGTTGAGTGATTATATTTTCGTAACTAATTGCACATGCAAATAAAATCTTCCTTAAAAAAATTTTTTTTAATTAAATAGGAAATTTTTCTCCCTTTTATTAAAGTCTTTCTTCTTACATCAATCATTTGTTGAATTATGAAATAATATTCTCGAACGTCATTTTAAATGTGAAGTCAATTTTAATTTAAACGCAAAAAATTAAATGTTAATAATGTAATTTATTTTCTATGTAATATTTTCTTTGGTTTTTTCCCCTGTTATAAAGGATATCTAACAATAAAGAATGGTCTGTTGTAGCCATTGTGTTTCCTCATAAATTATTATCGCTTTTTTTTAACTATTCCCGAACTATTAAATATTTTTTTAGAATAACCTTCCTTTATTATGGTTAAGAATGCTACCGTTTTTTAAAACTACGCTGTATATTTTAAGAAAAAGTAAAAAAAAAAGTAATTCCACAAACTTGTCTTTGTCATAGTATATATTCGTATGTATATTCGTAGGGTATATGAATTGGTTGAAATAGGAAAGAAAAATAAATTTGTATACAGGTACTTGTGTGATTCAAAAGGAAAAATATTTAAATTAAAACATATATTTCAAAAATTTGTACCGTATTTAATAATACATCAGAGTTAAAACACATATTTATCTTGTTTGTGAGGAATTTAAGAGTTTAACCGGTTTACTACGAAATGCCATGAAATAGCATGTAGACATAGAGAATAATTGCAGTTATAGTTAAAATATCTAACAGAGAGAGAGAAATTTCATTTTAATAGTAAATTAAATAATATTTTAAAAAGTAAATCTCTAAATCATTTTATCAAGTACAATTATCGGAACCATTGAACTTAAGTTCTGTAAAGTTAATGTACTCAGAAGCTGGTCCAGTGCGAATTCTGTTTTAAGTATTTTTCACCATAATTGGCACGTAGCTATTGGCAACGTGCACATCAAAAATGACTCATCACGAAGATTCCATTATTAATACGTTTCCCATCACTGGAATTTATTCTAACTGGATACTATGTTTCTTGATGAAGGTACCTGGTATATATATATATATATATATATGTATTAATCTTTATTTTATTGAGATTGAAAATATACTAAACATTTCATATTTAGGTTTCCGACTACTTGCGACAACCTTTTTTTAAAGAAATAAAGATATGGAAATTTTTGGTGTTTTTAGATTTTTGTAATACAGTTTAAGAAAAATATGTTAAAATTAAGAGAAGAAAAAGAAGTTATTACTAAAATGGGAAACAATGGGTAAACATTTACAAAAAATAATATAAATGGGGACAATTCTGTACCAAAAGGTTATGACTAAATTTTCAATTTTTCAATTCAGATACGTTGCTATAATTATTATGTCCTTCAGGATAAGAGATATTTTATTTTTTACAAAGACTAGAGCCTTTTATCTTAGTTAATATACGAAATTGCTTAAAAAACAGTGACTATATTCACATAAGGGACTGGAAATTTTGTAATAAAACAGTGATTGATACATCTGAAGGTTAAAACACTTCTACTATTATACAGAACATACACAAAAAATTTCAGTTAATTATTAATATTTTTCAAAACTTTTTGAGTAATCGCTCTGTCCTCATTTAAGCATTTAAAAAAAACACATTTCGAGTAAAACGCGTTTTAAAGTATGATATCTTGCTTAAAGTAATGACATCTGCTTTTAGTAAAACACTTCTAGTTTTTGTTCTAGGGAACGGAAAATAATAAACTTGGTATTTTTATAAATCTAATAAGATGGGTCTATAAAATAAAATCATAAAAAAGCTTGTCAATTTTTGGAAAATTTTACAATTTTAGGGTAGTCGGATAACCTTAAGTGACTAATGGATAATTGAAATTAGAGGTAACTTAATAATACGCACGCGTAAAAGTCTACATTGCATACTTTTCTAATGCCAGTTATTTCAGGCACCACATAGTTATAGAGCCTTAACTTTTATTATAATTTGCAGAGTATAGCAAATTTTATTTTCATTCAGAGAAATATTTCAGCTACGATATAACAGCTTTCAGCGCATGATGAAAATATGTTAGCCGCACGCACTATGAGTGGATGCAAAAAATGATCTCTTCCTCTCTCTCTCTTCTCTCGATTTTTTTCATTTTCGAGTTTATAGTATCATTTATACTGTCACTTTTGCAGTTTGTTTCGTTGGAGATTAGCTCTTCATTCTGGGGTTTCAGGTGTTTTTTAAATGACTTATCTTTCACGGCGTATTTAATGTAACTCTAAATAAACGATTTTTTTCCTTGAATATTTTTAAAAGGAATAGGATATGTTAAAATAGACAACATATTTTGTCTAAATATTTTTACAATTGGTTTGCAGGGTTTTAGGCTTTAATGAAAAAATTCCTTTAACTCATTTATTCTCTGATCAAACCCCTTGAAGTACTATAGTTATATTTATCTGTCATATAACTTAAATCTAGTGTTAGTATTTATGGGAAAGTTTTTATCTTTTCTTAAATAAAACTGGTTTCAATTTCAAAGAAATTCATATTCGTGCACCAGAATTCCAAAATTCACCTTTAAAAAATATGAAAATCATAGAATGTTTTCATTTTTAAAAAAATTCAGCTGAGATTTATTTATGGAATAATCTTTTCTATCCTTTGAAAAGTGGAAAGAAAAATAAAATGCTGGAAATTCGTATATCCCCTCTTCCATTTTGAAATATATTTGAAGATTTTCATAATGAAATTACCTTTTAGGCATCAACTCATGGGAATTTTAACACATTCATTTTACTGAAAGGGTTGAATTTTTATGGGGATATCTTACAACTTCTTTTGCAAAGGTAGACGGGCCCAGTTGAAAATGGATAATTAGATTAAAAACGCAATTCATAAATATTTTTTTTAATTTTAAAAGTTAATTTGACTCGAACTTCTGGCCATTTTTACTAACTTTTTAAACTTTTATCCCCTTATAAGGATAGTTTAGCATTGATCTTTTAATTTCTACGTTCAAAAATAATTTTCAAATATTATGAAGCAGTAATTATATTTAAATGTACTTGCAACATATTTTTAACAATATAAACAACAAATGATCTTTTTCAACAGTTTCCCTATTAATCAACTAATTCCTAAATGTATTCTTAATTTTCACAATCATAAATCTCCCTTGTATATAGCATGTAAAAGTAATAATTCTTGTTTTCTTTTCAAATGAAATTAGACTTTTATTTTAAAGTTGTTGTTATTTTTCTTTTTATTTATGGATTTATTTCCTTTCCTTTCTGAAAAACCTAAAAAATGCATGTTCTGTAAGACATGACACCTTGAATAAAGAGGTAACTCTCTCTCTAGTAGAAGAAAATTTCTTAGAGTGTGACCGGTTGCTTGTCGAACAACTCTACAGGGAGCCCACTGAGACCCGAATCTTCATTGGTCATCTTCGGGCTTACCGTACAAGCCCTTCTAATTGGACAGGCCTCCCACAGGGCCATCTTTGTTTCGATCTCGATATTCTCAGGGGAAAGTTTTAACGAATCATTTGTTTTGGGGCAAAGCCTTCCTTCTACTTATTTTCCGCAACAGATTATATTAGGCTCCAGGATATTAAGTTTGCTCAAGAATTTCAAGAACACATACATGAAGATTTTCATTAGTAGCTAGATGTTTTGCAAGTATACTTAAAAAGAAATTTAGTTTCTTTGGATACAAATTAGGACCTGAAATGTATTACGTTGTTGTTGCTGCCGGTGTTGCTTTACGCATCGTTAAAGCGGTATTTCAAAATATTTTGAAGCAGACTTTCGTCTTTATTACTTCAAATTGTGGTTTTGGGTAGCTATTAATTACATGAATTTCATGACATTTGTGTTGAATTTCGTTTAAAAACTGTTGTGNTTGTTGTTGCTGGTGGTGTTGCTTTACGCATCGTTAAAGCGGTATTTCAAAATATTTTGAAGCAGACTTTCGTCTTTATTACTTCAAATTGTGGTTTTGGGTAGCTATTAATTACATGAATTTCATGACATTTGTGTTGAATTTCGTTTAAAAACTGTTGTGATGAATATTAAAAGCAAAGCCATATATGCTCATTTGAAACAGAGTGAGAAGTAAATAAGTAGGTAGCAGCCCAAGCACTGGCGTGGCCGCAATACCCTAGTGACCAAGGTGATAGACTCATGGTCAGCGTGTTGTGAGTTCGAGCCCAGTGCCTCTGAAAACCCGCCGTGTAGGGGATAGATGCGCGTTAAATACGTCGAGAGCTCAAACGTCCTCCCGTTGGTGTGGTTGTTATGAGAGGGTGTATCAGCTCAGGTGTCGTTCTAGTCAGTTGACCATGGTTCAAAATTACGAGGTCCGTCGCCAAAAGCCTTCGTGTAGCTGAAGAGTGCGACATTAATATTCACTCACTCACAAGCACTGGCTTAGCTAAACCTGTGAGTGGGCCCTATATCATAATTCAACCCCCCCCCCCCACACTTTCTTGGGGTCCCTTAACGTTTAACGATATTTTGCTGACTCGTTGTGGGGTTCCTGAAGCTTGGGGCCCCATATCATTAATATGCCTGATACGGGGATACTACGCCTCAAGCTCAATTGGTCACGATTTATAGGTAAGAAAATCATCACCAATACTCCTTTTTCAGGTTCCTCAATAGTGGCCGCAGTAGTGTAGTGGGCATGGTGACGTACTCGTGGCTGGCGGGTCATGAATTTGAATCCTAGGGGCACTGAAGACCCTCCTTTTAGAGGAAGTGATGCATGTTCAATGTGTCATGGGTCAAAGTCTTCTCATTGGTGTGGTGTAATATTTTGAAAGAGGTGGTGGGCAGCTCGGATGTCGCCCTTTTCATTTCACCGTGGTCCTTCCCCAATAACCCTCGCGTAGCATTTTAGTGCAATGTTAACAACACTAATTCAAACCTCAATACAGGAAATTAATTTTAAACATAGCATACGTTTATTACTCGTACGTATTACGAAATAATGTTTCAATATGTATGAAAGGTTTGCCTCCAAATACTCGAGAGCAGTTATTGAAATTTTAACCGAGAACTTATTTCTCTATAATAATGAATAAGCTAATAGATTTAATGCCACATTGGATCTTGTAATGGATTTTCCCTAGTTTATTGTCAAACCTGAGACCAGCGTAAAAGAATAACCCTTTTTTAATAGTATGACATTTAATGATTATGCGTTCTGATATCGAATGGCTCCCATATCCTCTTTAGAACTGTTATGGTAGCCTAGTGGTCATGGTCAGGAACTGTTGGTCAGCATGTGAGTTTGAGCCCTAGTGTTATGGAAAAACAGCTATGAAGAGTGGCTTATGCACCTGAACTCTGACGTAGCTCAAAATCCTCTCGGTGGAGTGGCGTGGTGTGGTAATTTTAAAATAGGGGTTGCCAGCTTAGGTGTCCTCCTCATCTCTTTATTTTGGTTCAGGATTCTGAGTTCAGGGTGGTTGCTTTCCCAAAAATTGGTTTGTTGTTCTAAGCTCTTACCGTTGAGCTTGATTCCTTCGGGTATTACGGCGTTCAGCTAATAGCCCTCGCATTGCTTAAAAATTTGTCATCAAAACTCACTTGCCAAACCTTTGCTAAAATGGCGGTGGAAGAACATCCCGAAAGATGTCGACCTCTTTACCGTTCTAAGAACACTGTCCAAACTGCATGATGAGGAGTATATGCACAATGCACTCCAATTAAAATTACTGTATTCTCCAATATCGTCAAATAATAACTTGTAGATATATCGCGTTCGAATTCCACCCACAAAGAAATACATTACAACACAGCCAGTATGGTAGTTATGGCATTTGGCTTGTAAACCAATGGACTCTTGTTCGAATCCCGAATAAGGTAGGGATGTATATTCGGAATCCTTTCACCTGAAATCGATTCCCATCTGGAATGAAAAGCAGCGCAGCCCTTCAGTTCTTTCCTGGAATCATCATTTGTAATAAAAGTCTATATTCTTCTGTAAATGTATAATACGTTTATGTTCATCTGTCAGTCTTCTTTCGTATGTATCGTAGGATGAAACGTACAACAACTACATCAACAAGAAGAACATTTCTAGTAGATTATTTTTACCGTGTTTTTTAAATGAAATTTTAAAATGAAGGTTTAATCAAGTTTAAAGCACCAAATCCCTTAGAATTTTATACAGGGAGGTCCCAAATGGTACAAACTATAAGGGTAGATACGAGACATTGTAACAATTATGTATTGTACAGGAAATTTTGGGTGAAAATGACGCGGTGAGGTGGAAACAGGGGAAATAAATGCAAAGAACAATCTAGTTATCGTATGGTTGCTTTGGTGGTAGGGAGCAGTAGATGTCTAGCCGCTGTTCATTGTGATGTATCTCAGTAGGGTAAAATGCCATTCGCAATTGTGCTTACGTCTACGACGGGAGATTTCTTCACGTATGTCGAAATTGCAGAAATGCATTACATGTACGGCTGTGGAAATGGTACAGGCAGAGCTGCACTACAAATGTATCACGCGTAGTTTCCTGATCAACGAATGCCGGATCATAGAATTTTTCAGTGGTTACATCGTCAACTCCGTGAAACACTTTCGTTCCACGTCACCAGACTCTATGCTGGTCTACGACGATCTGTAAGCAATTCAAGCCTGGAAGAAAACATCTTGAACGTTGTAGCTGACAGACCCGAGTTAAATACAAGAGTTGTTCCTCATCACGTGTGAGTCATCAGACCGCTTAAGTGTGCTAAAAGAAAATCGCTTACACCTCTTCTATTTTCTCGAGTACAAGCTTTGAATCTGATAGACTGTCTTCTCCAACTGCCAGTGGGTGGAACAGCGAAGTACGCTTTAGCTGGACTTCATAACTCATTTGCTGTGAGCAGTTATGAACAATTATTGTAAACATTACACTTGTCAATGACGATTTTAATAAACGTTTTGTCTTTCCTGTCATCACTTGTTTTTTGCATTTGTACCTCAACACGTCTCTTGCACCCATACATTCCTGCACAATGATTGTTACAATGTCCTGTATCTACCCTTAAAGTTTTTACCATGAATTCGAGACCACCTTGTATTTCTAATACAGAAAAAAAAAATTTTTTTGTGGGCTTGTTTTTTTTATTTTGCTCAAGTCCTTACCCTTGATGTCCCAAAATATGTAAAAATCATTATCTGAATGTGATTGAGAATTATTTTTCTGAATGTCAGAAAGTACCTCAGGGAATACTTTCAGACTGAACAATGTAAACAAAGTGCAGAAAGCTATTGGAAGCGGTAATTAATTATTAAGGCAATTAAACAAAGTGACAAAATATAAATGAGCACTAATTCAGTTTTCTTGGGAGAGGCAGTAAACGACATGCTAAAAGGACAGAATTATATCCATTTTGTTTCACAAGTATAGATACATTTCTCTCCTAATATATGCTTGTTATTTTGAGAACGCTAACTTTTCCCACTTGAAACCTGAACTGCGTAATTCATTTAATTAAGGAACTGTTTACTTAGCCTTCAATGCATAAATGAAAATTCATTTAGCTGCATTATTCGGAAGATAATTCGATTGTCCTCGCAATTTGAAAATTAGTTAATTTTATTAAGTTATTATCCTGTTACAACTAAAGCTCTAAAGTGAATTATCATATATTTTTGAAGACTCTTTTCATCCAATTTTCCGAATCGAAATCCGATGTGCACCTCAACTCAACTCCACTCACCTCGCTCTGACAATATTTTCGTTTGAAAATCCAATTAATTTTAAGAAAGTTCTGGCATTTCGTTGTCTGATGTTTGTTTAGATAAAGATCATTACAACAGCAATGCACATCAAATGAATATTTCGATACTTTAAAACACTCTTTAGCATGCTTTGAAATTTAAATATCTTTTTTTAGTTTTGATGCCTTTCATCTTAAAGTATTAGAAAATGTTTTGGTTTAGATAGCTGTAAATAATTTTATATGCCTTACTCTAAAGGAAAAGTCTCTGCAAACATAAAATTTATTTATTCTTTTACGTCTGTAGCGTTCTCATATAAAAATGGGAAAATGTTTATACTTTAAGTAGAATTTGTTCCTTTATACTGTTACTGTTAATATCCATGCGTTTTTAAATGAAAACACACTTCAATATTAAAAAAAAAATGTTCGTTTTTTCCCCCTTTTTTAAAAAAAATATTGTTTTTATCTAAAAAGAAGCAAGTAATAAGATTGACCATCAAAAGTATCCACCTTCAAAAAAAATGTGATGTTCATGTTGAATCATAGATTCAAGTATTACAAGCAACTCTGCACATTAACGGCATTGCTGTAGATGCGTTCAACCAAACTTCTTAGGCCTACTTTAGAGTGATTGAACTTTTGATTAATAATAAGCCTATATATTTTCATTTTATTTTCCTGTATATATCAAAATACCACAGTATTCCAGCATTTACAGCTACTAGTTTCAGGAAAACATATATTTCTATTGAGACATGCATCTACCAAAAATGGCGAGATAAAATATTGATGATACTTATACCCATTGAATTGAATGATGATCGTTACACGTTAGATCGTCAGCACCCCTCACCGTTTTGGAGATTTTCTCAAAAATTAAACACCTGAATAAGACCACTTGGATTGTCCCCCAAAGCACCATTGGTATCAGTGTTCTCGTCCTGGAGGCTCCCTGGTTAACGGTTTTAATAGAAGGGAACAAACTATTCTAGCCCGCTTTCGAAGAAGTGGTCACCTTATATCAATGAAATTTTCCGAAGGATCCAAGAACTTTGAAATGTGTACCAACTGTTCGTCTAAACCGGCCTCGCCTGCTCACATCCTGGATGCCTAAGGCTCACCAAGCAAGATTTAGCTGACAATCCCTTGTTGTTGTTGGATTTTTCGAGGGTGTACGAGGTCATGGACCTGGTCTAGCACTGGTGACCAACGGGGGTGAGCAACAACAACAGATTGAATTGGTCTCAGATTTCAAACTAAACATAATATTTCAGCTATAAATTGATTTACCAATAAAAGCGTGTGGAGTCTACAGTTGGCGTTTGCAAATCTATGGTAATCATCAAGTACAAATGAATTGACATGAGGCAACCATCAATAGATCGGAATTATTATGTGATCCTCAGACATGCAATGAAAGTAACAGGGCCAAATAATTCTTATCTCGGTCCATATACTTGGCATTCCCCCATCTTCTTATTATTGCTTAGGCTTTGGTAGCCTAGGATTTATGGTCACGGACTCGGGGCCGGGGCGGGCGAGTTATTAGGTCGAGTATTAGTGCCACAA
Organism: Trichonephila clavata; assembly: GCA_019973975.1. Taxonomy (NCBI): domain Eukaryota; kingdom Metazoa; phylum Arthropoda; class Arachnida; order Araneae; family Nephilidae; genus Trichonephila; species Trichonephila clavata. The sequence goes on along the minus strand of BMAO01031994.1, from coordinate 41,570 downwards.
AAGACCCATCATGTAGAGGGGTTGATGTATATTAAATCTGCCGAAGATTAATGTCCTTCCGTTGGCTTTCAGTTACATCTCGGGTGTCATCCTCATCACGTGATCGAGATTCAAAATTACGACGACCGTCGCCAATAGCCCTCGTGTTGCTTTATAGGGCGACGTTATCAAAATTCACTCTCCTTTTTCTAATGTAGACTAGAAACTGTCGCTCACTTTCATCCTAGGGAGGAAAGTTTTTCGCGAACAAGATTTAAAGAAAGCTTTTGTTTTTCAGCTGTTTCTATAATTTATATACAAACTTCATTGCGTTGAATGTTGTTACGATGTTTTCCGTCACTCTGATCAGATCCGTCCCTTGTTTCAGATCATTTTCTTTTTTAAAAAAAGGAAAGGCTATTACGGATTAAAAAGGTCAGTATTTTTAGTCATTCTAAACTTTTAAATTATTGTAATAGGGGTATATGCAAACAGTGATGTTAAGTTGGAATGCTCTGCCATCTAGTGAGTAAAATTAGGATAATTTTTGGCAACGTCTCTTCTTAACCCGGCACTTCACGTGCGAAAAAAACGACCTTAACTTCAAGCGCGGGGTATCTCATACCCAAAGGTGTTTACATTCTGTTTTTGCCCTAAAATTTGCGTACAAAGGTGAAAAAGGAAGAAAAGTCTGACATATAATTGTACATTATACTATAGTGACATATATTATTACACTTTTCACACGTAAATTTAGCTTTTCTGTTCTTTTTATTAGGACATTCAGTACATTGTTTATACACTCCTTTAGTTTTCGTTGGGAGTGTGATGTTTTCACTGGGTCTTAATTTATTTTTTAAAATTTCGTAGAAGCATTTTTTGCTGGTTTCCCCCCCTTTTTTCTGTAAATCGAAATCCAAAGCACTTCAGAAACCAGCGTCTGGTTCGATTTTTAATAGGTAGTTTCTGAGACTACTTAACGAAATAATTTGAGCACTTATTGTCGCAACGTTCACCAACATAAAAAATATTGTTATAGGCTAACGAAAAGATTTTATAGCCATTGAATATGTTGCGGTCCTTTCATCAAGAACGATAATTGCTCCCTCATCTTAAATATCTGGAAATATTTCAATAGAGGAATCCTATTTGCTGTTATACATTTCATCATTCGATTCATCCCCGCAAATAGTCTTTCTTCATCCAAAAATACTGTTGTACTATATCCATTAAATATTGTATCTATTAAATTACTTATATATCGCATTTTTTCATAACTACAATAATTCGTCATTGTATAAGAAAGATTTTAAAGCGCACTTATTTATTTAAAATTTTAACGGTGATTCACGCGCAGGGTATGACATCCGAAGAGACGGTATCCAAAAATATACCTTTAGAATTCACCTATAAACTAAGGCCCTTCAAATGATATGACCTTAAAGTCAGCTACACGAAAAACTATTCATTTTCCGAAAATGTTTAGATGAAATCTTGAGAAAAGTGAGGGGGTGGGTATGACATACCCGGCGCGTAATGTGCCGGTTTAATTATAGACCTTTTAGATAATGATTTAAACTGTTTATCTGGAAGACTGCAGACATACACTCCTACCAACTGAGCCAAAAATTAATTCTGGTCACGTGATAAAAATATCTTCCACAAATCAAAGTTAAGTTGTTCATCTCCTATGGTATTCGAATTCCTGACTCCTCTTATCTAATCCAAATATATGAAAGGTTACAGGCTCAACTAATTCATTGGCAAGATTCCATTCCTGGAGATAATGGATCATTAGACACCATTTCAAAGATTGGAATGAGCTTTAATGGAGGGTGATATATGTTTAATTGTACTGGATCTCAGATTCCTTAGGAATTGTATTGAGCAACTGTAGGAAGTTAGATATACCCCCTTTGGCGTCATTCTACGTAATGAGATCATGCTTCAAAGTTACGTAAACTGTGACTCATAGCTATTATATTATTCTAGAGAGTTAAAAATTAGCTTTTTTTTACTTGTGGTTTTCTTCAATTGAGATTATTTTGTAAAATTAGATATTGGTGTTGTTAATTTTACGAAGTTGTGTGTGTTAAAATAAAATTTCGAAATAAGTTTATTCCGAAAATATTGATTCAATTTATAAAGCAATGGATCACGTTTTTTTATGTATAACTTCTGAGCATATTTTCAGTAAACTAGTAATAATTAATTCACAGATAAATATTCAGAATTATAGCTAAATTTTTTATTTATGGAGGAATATAGTTACAATCAAGCAAAGAGTTCTGATAAGTTCCTAGAACAAAGTTTATCGTATAAACCAGGCGGTTTTCTTGTCTGTGAGTAAAAAAAATAGTTTGCATGTGGTTTCATACAATTCATTGCCTTTAATAAAACATTTTCAGCAAAAGAAATGTAAATGCTATTTTATCGAAAAATGTAATTTTGGTTCTACTGAACGAAGCTTATAACTAATCCAAAATTTATGTCAACAATTCCTTTAAACCAGGGATAAGCAATTGTTTTGGTTTGAGAGCTACATAATGGAAACGGAGGATGTCTGAGAGCCGCACGTATTCAAAACGATTACATTCATTAATTAACTTTCACCTTGGAAAAGGAAGAGAGGCCGTGGATGCCTAGTGGTCAAGGTAACGGACTCATGGCTGGCGAATTGTGAGTTCGAGCCCAGTGCCACTGAAGACCCTCCGTATAGAGGAGTGATGTTCGTTAAACTGTCAAGGGCTCAAACGTCCTCCCGTTGGCGTGGTGTGGTAATTAGAAGGAGGTGCCAGCTCGGGTGTCGTCCTTGTCACTTCACCATGGTTCAAAATTACGAGGTTCGTTGCCAAAAGCCCTAATGTAGCTGCATAGTGCGAAGTTAATATTCACTCACTCACTCAATTGGTATAAATTGTACCATAAAAAGCAATAAATACAAATTAAATATAAATAATTGCAGATTTATTCAGTTTATTTATTGCACTAATTTTATATCTATTGCTACAAGCACATTTAATTTTAGAATCAATTTAACAGATTCAAATGTATCCTATTATACTTTTCTACATTTTGTTGTTGTTAAATCCGGAGAGAGATTTCTTTTAGAAATTCCCCTCACACCCTGCGAGTTAACATCGAACAGATTACTTATTTACTCTTGTTGAACTTCATGCAAGAGAAACATTGCTCACAAATATATGTTAATCCAAATATATATAATATTTTCAGTCTATATGGTTTTGTTTCTGTTTTTAAAGGGGGGGGGCGCAAAAATCACTCTTTGCTTTCTCCCCCCCCCTGCATTACACCATATTAGTAATTATTTTTTAAATGTAATTAACGTTTCACTTATTAAATTACAAAATTCTAGAAGGGAAATATTCCCTGAGTCTGTCGAATTAATTTACATGTATCATGATAAATTAATACAAGAATGCACGTAGCATACTATTTTACTTTTACTCTCCCAATATACCTCACTTTCGATTTAAAGTATTCTTTCATGCTTCCTTTAACATCAAGTAAGCATCTATACATAAAATTTACATATGCAAAATGTATTTGTCAGTTTATTGGCAAGATAAGCAGTAACCACATATTATCTCATTGAAGAAATCCACACTAAAATGTCTCACTTTTAAGGATACTATTAACTTATTTTTCATCCTCCTTGATTCATTCTACACCATCCGGAATGGATTAACCGACGAGTCTTTGAAATGCAGAAAAACAACTCGCCGCGGGTGAAAAAAGTGGCGTATCGCCGTAAATATTCCATTTAAACCACGACCGTTTCTTTCACATCTCGTTTTAAATGGAAATTTATTCTCTCCGAAGAGTCTGGATCCATTGAATTCCACGCGTTTAAGTCCCCGAGCTCTTTTCGACTCATCATCTGGTATTAAAGGCACTGATTCGCCTCAGGAAACTGCATATTTCGGATAAAAGTCTAAGAATTTTCATTCTCGAAAAATGCTGACGTGGAGAGAAAAACAGTTTTGCGTTGTGGAATGTATAGAGGCCCTCCAAAAGAGTAAACGTCGAAACATATTTCGTTTTGAGTTTTCTCTTTCTCTGGGAATTTCCAGAAAAATGATGAATAAAATTGCTTTGTGTGTTTTTCAAGTACAAAATGGTATCTAAAGTACTACAGTTATACAAAATGTACTATTAAATAAAATTTCTACACATAATGATGTGCTGTTGTATATACGACTGAAATATGTGTAGTTATGATAAACTAAACTATATATATAACTACTAACATATAAAAATATCCCTTTATATATATAAAATATAGTTTCTATTACCTTAAAACTATACTTTTTCTGAGGAAAATTACTGTCTATAGGCTGTAGAAAAATTTCTATTTACATTAAAATTTCCCGTTTTTCAGTGTTTTATTTACCTAAATTTCACGCTGTTCTTACCTGTAATTAAGGCACTGTTTTTCTATACATTTTTTCCACAAACAAATTTTTAACGAATTCAATAGATTTAATTTTATAACTAATATTATATCCGAAATCTCAATAGTGGGTGTTATGGTCATCAAATACCTACCCGGATGGTGTAGTGTTTAGTGACGCTGATTACTGTGCCGTAGGGCCTAGACTTGAATTCCGGAGAATGGATGGATGTTAGTAAATATATAATGCCTGTGCGGCATGGGGGCCTTCTAAATATTCGTTGAGCTGTTGAGAGGTTGGTGAAAGGGAAAGAGGGAGGGGTGCGAAACCTCTTGATCATTCCACAGGGTGTTCCCCTTCAAAATTGGGTAGGAACGGTGCCAGAATTTACTGTCACCGGCATGGTGCTCAAAGTTGTGGATAATGACAGACGTAAACTAACTTTTTGCAATGATGGATTTCGTAGGCCTGAGCTGAAACCGTCAATAGGGTGGCATTAGAAACAAAAGACAAAGATATGGTCATCCAGGTGGTCTTAAATACTCAATGGGTGCTTGCACATGTAAGAGGCTAACATATATTTGAGGGAATGTGAGATACACCTGAAGTCTCCAGATGATGCCCAGTTTATATGCATATGTAAAACATTTCTTTAAAATTAATAATAATTGCAATATATTTATGTCAAAATATTGTTAGACGATAGATTTAAAAATGTTGGTCCTCCTCTTCGGGCGTTTTAACAAACATAAAGAGATTCTTGTAAATAAGGGAAATAAAATAATTATAAAATCTTAGGAAATTGCGTTGTTCCTAATAAAATTTTAAAGATATTGCGTTGGTATATGTATTTTTAAAAGTAGAAACATGAAACACGCGAAAGAAATTCTCTCGAAGTTACTTGTAATTAATATGCGTTAACACAAGAATTTCCAGAAACGTATTTTTGTAGAAACGTTGATGAAAACTCAGAATCAATCGGAAACACATGAGAACATGCAATATTTAAATAAAGGTAGCACATCTCGATTGATTGAATGCTTATTAAACTGTTTACTAACATTACACCACGACGCTATACGAAGCTGTTAGAGGAATGCTCAAGGGGACAGAGAGGATCCCAAAAGATTAAGAGATACAAAACGAAGTGTCGGTAAATAGCCTTTATTTAGAAAGCTATTGGAGACGAACCTCATAATTCTGAACCACCATCAAGTGACGAAGACGACTCCTGAGATAGGAACCTACTCTCCGAACCTCCATAACACGCCAATAAGATGGCTTTAAGCCTCGATAGATTTAACGTAAAATCAGCCCTTTTCTACGATGAAAGGTATATAATTAGTTTTTTTTCCCTCAGCTAATTTAAAGGGAAAAAAAGATGAAACTAGGAAAACTTTTTTAAATAGAAAAAGGTTATGTTAATCCATTTTGACTAACTGTGCCATAGTGAACAGCAAATTTTATTATGTTACTTAATTTTGTCTGAGTTGATTTATTTTTTCTATTCCTACTATTAGCTCACTCTCCCCCTATATATATAATATATATATATATATATATATATAGGGGGAGTTGAATTGTTTATGAAATGTTTAGTTTATGTTTGCTTACTTATTAACTTTTGTGATTATTGTATCTATATATTTTTTTATATTTTGTATCTATATATTTTTTACTCTGCTCTTTGGATCTTCAATGATCTTTTTTCATCTACAATTTAATTGTGTGTATATAGAATTATATAAAAATTATGCTGTCTCTGAGTCGTGTATATTTGATGGTTTCTCTGAGTTATGTGGAGTCTAAGGTTTCATTAGGGCTGATTTGCTTTTAAATTTGCCAATTGTGTTCAATATGAATGTGAATCATAATCTCATGGAGTATGAATTTTTTGTGGGTTTATTGCTGTGTATATAGATGAGGAAAAAGTGGATTTTAAGTATATTAACTCAAATATAATGATATCAAGGTTTTATATATTTATAGAGACTGGCAACTTGGCTTTCAATATTGATTGTCATTGCTCGGTGGTGCAATATAATGGTGTTTGTGCTATCGTCAATCAGTTACCATTAGTTTGAGATTGAGGTTTTCTGATAAAATAGTATGTGTGATAAAATGATACATTTACATAGGCGTCATATGGAGGAAAGCAATGTGCGCAGACAACATGAGACAGCATGCAAAAAAATTATAAATATAAGAAAAAACAAAAAAACGTTGGCTTGTTTCTCGTCGTTTAATGAGGAATTTTCGAGGTTAAGATTACATGATAATCAATACATTAGGAAATATAAAACACGTATTATTTGGAATACTGGTTTTGTAAGGAATTACTATGATATATCGAGGTGGAGGAATTATGAATCGAATTATAGTGATCTTAAATATGACGAAAAGTTTGATAACATGTTTTATAATAATACGGATCACTTAAAATTGAACTTTAGAAAATGTGGGGATAAAAGATGCAAAACCTGCCCCATGATGCAACTTGAACAAAACAATGAAGAATCAGAATTTAAGTTCTGTAAAACATTCAATTGTGTATATATGTTGAAATGTGGTGTCTGTGGTTTTAAGTATGTAGGTCAAACATCAGGAACTATGAACTTGAGAATTAATCAACATAGATCAGACACTAGAAAAAATACATCAACAAAAAATATATGTAGGGTAGAAATACAGCATTTTAATAAACATGGTTTTGAAAGTGCTGTGTTGAATATTATTAAGATTGTACCTAATAAGATAAAAAGATTATGGTATGAAAATGTTTATATAGGTGTTTATAACGCTATGTATCCTTATGGATTAAATGTAATATGGAACAACAAAAATTTAATCCAGGCTGTGAAACAAAATGATAAGGAGTCTATATATAAAGATAGAAATAACGGTAATAAGACTAAAAGAACTAGAAAAGGTGGACGCAAAAAGCGAAAAAATAGAGAAAGGGATGAAATTAGAGAGGAATTAAATAATTTGTTACAGGATTTTGAGAATAATTTCAATGTTGGACAAATAAAGTATTTTTTATTTGGACTCAATAAAGAGGAAATAATAATAGTATTAAATTTAATAAAAAATATTGGATTAAAAAATAATCACGGATCACACTTTGTTATGGATCTATGCAAATATATTGCTAATAAATTGGATATAAAGACAGACTCTAAGGAGGCTTATATTACAGAATACTGCACTTTAACATATATGAATAAAACATATAACGGGATACATTTTTCTGAAATATTTAGGAAACACATGGATTTATTCCCAGTGAAGACTGTATTGATAAAACGAGCGTTCAAGTACAATAAAAAGCTTGGTAGATCAATTTTTAACTATAATAGTATTCTGGAAATGGTAGATCAGAAAGAATGTAGATGCAGTGATTATAGAGAATATGTGGATGAATATCATGGGCACGTTGTAACAGGAAACATAGAGATAGTTCAAGATCAAAAGTTGAAAGAAATTATGTACAAAGGCACTGGATTTCGTTTAATGATTTCCAATAGCATCTTAATAGTAAAAAAAACAACTATCTGAAGATATTAACAAATTTATCCTCAATATTGCAATAAAATATAACTTACCTACTCAGGCCTTTAAGGAATATGGTTTTTATGTCCTCAAGGACTTATTGAATTTTAATTTTAGAACAAAAAAGGATATTTCCTATAGAGAAATAAAAAGACCTATAGAGGATTTACAAAAACACTTCGTGATAGTTTACGTGGATAAAGTCCCAGGAAACTATGCAATTATATGCAAATATTATTACAGTAAATTACTAAATGATCATATACAAAATAATAATGCATATGAAGTAAACAAATTTTGTATGAAAGAAATTAACAACAGATTATTAGCATTTTGTAGACAATTGGATATTTCTAACAGTAGTATTAAATATCCCCATATATTTTTGACTCCCAAATTTCATAAAAATCCTGTCAAATTCCGCAGTGTAACAAATGGATTCAATACTTATATATCCAAATCGGGAAGAATTTTACAGAACATATTACAGGATACAATAGACAAATTTAAAGATTCTTCTATTATAAAAAACAGCTATGACGTAATAAAGAAGGTTGAGCAACAAGGGGTATTTTCAGTGCATGGATTCGATTTTGAGGACCTATTTAACTCTATCGAAATAGAAGATATAATTCAGATACTTACAGATGCATATGGGAAATATGGTTTAAATAATTGTATTGGTTTTGAAAAGTTCAATATACTAATTAGATTTGTAATACAGGAGAACTTCATTATTTTTGATAACAAACTTTACAAACAAATAAAGGGCTTGCCTCAGGGTGGCCCTGCAAGTAATAGTCTTGCTAACTTATATTTACACCATTATGAATCAGGTCGAAGAAATGATCCATCATGCCTTTTGTTGAGATATATAGATGATTTAATTGTTATTGGTCGAGACAGGGAATTTAAACCTAACATTGATTTTTATCCGGATTATTTAAAATTGATACAGACAAATTTTAACTCAAACAAAGTTGAATTCTTAGATTTAGATTTACATATCATTGACAACAAACTATATAGCAATATTTATGATAAAAGGGATGCATTTAACTTTAATGTTATAAAGATCCCAAACTTCAATAGTTGCATACACATATCAATATTTAGAAACATAATTTTAAATTTCTTGATGAGAAATAATAATTTAACTACACATAATATTGATAAGTTCAAGAACATTCAGAAATTTTTATTTAATTGCATACAGAGTGATTATCCCATCAACTTCTTGAAATCATACATAGATCAAAAACATTTCTTAAAAATCTTTTTAAACTCATAAAAATTGGCAACTTGTGACAGATTCCACGATAGGTTTTGCGAAATGCACAAATCCACCACACAACATTACGTCCACAAAGTCAGCTTGTTAGTGGTCCAGCTGTGAAGAATATCTTCATTCCACACACAGGTTACATTTTGATACACACACATACCAACACGACTATACTTTAAAATTATTAGTGACCAACCAAAATTTCTATGACCAATCAAAAAACTTTTTGAACGCAATCTGGCTTTCATCTAATATTACATATTTAAACTCGAAAGTAAGAATATTGATGTTTTGGGTTATAGCGTGGCATTAGTGGGTGTGATGAATAATGTAGGAGTTGTGATTGATGTAGGGGAAATGAAAAATTGTTGAGAAATTGGAATACCGTTCATCGATTTCATTTATTAATAGGATGATTTGGGGTGAGTTTTTTTATTTTTTTATTTTTTATTTTTTTATTTTTTATTTATGTAATCTGTTTTGATGTTGAAAAGAATTTAATTTTTGAATGTACTACACTCTTGTTTTGAATTTTCAAACTTTTAAGGTTTTTTCATTCTATACAACCATTTCAGGGATCGGTGCATATTCTTTGATTTTTTTTTTTTTTTTTTTTTTTTGTGGTTGTTTTATTATGCACTAAGGTGTTTTTGCATTTTAACATTTTTATGTTATATCCTTCAGAATGCAATGGCGAATAGTTTAATTTTTTAAAGTTTTTTAAAAAGAGAAATAATTTTTAATTTTAAATTTTTAAAAGAAAAGTTTTTTTAAGTTTAAATTTTTAAATTTTAAATTTTTGTGAATTTGGATATTTCCAGATTAGTTTACCAAGTTGCAATAGGGGGAAGGTTGGCGCCATCAAACTAGTTTAACCCCACTTATCGGTCCTAAGTCCGAGGTTGCACTTGGATATTTTATAATTTTTATCTTATACAATTTTAATTTCGCTTGAAAACGTTGATATTCATTATTTTTATTCGCCATTGAAATTTTGAAATATGGTGTTGTGCTCTAGGTTTGAAATGATTTGAGTGTTTGCTTGGTTGTATTGGTGTGAGGTATTTTGGATATATTTAAATATATATATATATATATATATATATCGTTTAAATTTACAATCGTTAAAAAATACTTGCTGTTCATCCAATCAAGTTCAAATAAGTTTTTCTAAACTTTTAGTGAATGACACTTGATGTTAATACAGTTTTTCAAATATTAATTCATTAATTACAGGTTAATTAAATTAATTACCAGTTTTCGACTCCAATTTAGATTCATCTTCATTGTTATAACAATGTAACTGTTAAAACAATGACAAAAGTTGGCGTCGAAAACCGGTTTTTCAGCAAAACTAGCCAAAACGGGTGTGCCTTGTTATAACAAGGCACACCCGGTTTGAATAGAATTGTTACAACAATGCAGACAAATCATGCTCTTTTTTCAGTTCTTACTATTATTTCACTCTCTCCCTATATATATATATATATATATACAAGTATATATATAATCTTGTTCAAGCTTTCAATCCTTAATAAAATACTTCCTATTCTTCCATTCAAAGTAGGAATTGACTTAAAATTTCTTACACATTACTTGTTGCTAAAATACATTTATTCCATATTTCATACCCTAAAACTTGTAATGGTATATATTTTAGAGCCTTATACGTGAAAATGAAGAAAAAATGCTTATTTATCACTTTTTTCCCTTTTTTTTTAGAGACATAGTTTGATATACGGGTACACATTTTTCAGCATTGAGAAAAATCATGAACGTTTAGATGCATCTCCGTCTTAATCTGATTAGACTTTGGCTTAAGACTCTTTGACATTAAAAAGTCATGACCATGACATTCCCAAAAGCACAAAAGTTCCATGTAACATTATACATTTAGATATATTAAACAAAAAAAAAAACATTTTTACAAAAAAAAAACCATTTTTCTCTAACTGAATTCTACTTCCTTTGGTAATGTAACTCCACAAGAAATTTTCTAAAAATATCGATATATAGCGTTTAACCGCACAAAAGAGTTTTCTTTTGAAGTTTGCGTGAGTGACTTTCGATCTGGTAGGATCTGCTCACGCAAAATGGCGTGAGTTGTGAGTTGGCATGCCCCCTTCAGAACAAGGAGCCGCTTCACCCGTTTAAAGGAATGAGTATGCATGTATCATTCCGCCGATTACGCGAAAGGGTTGAGTCAATTCGGATAATAAAGGATTGAATACGAATCGATTCCATGTTTGTATTGCATCGTAATCGTTCTTTTCTCGCTCAAAAAGACGGAGGGAGGAGGGGTATTGATAATGAGAGCGGTCGAATCTTAATAGCTCCTCTGGGAATCTATAATCGCCCTCAGAAACTCATTTTCTTTCGGAAAAATTGCATTCGTTGTGCAATAGGGGAACATTTATTTGGGGATTAATAATGAGACCAGCGGATGGGAATCCTTGAATGAATTTTAAGTAAAACTCGTTTTGGTGTTAAGGAAGTTTGGGGGATGTTTAGTATTTTGTTTAATGGGAAAATTGGAAATGAATGTCCTGATGGGGGAAAACTCATTTTCATCTTTTCTCGAAATGGGTAAATTCCTTAATCAGTGCAGACGGAATTACTTTATACCTTTTGAGTATAAATTCGTTATTTCATTTAACCTTTTCCTCACTCTGCTTCTATAATAATTCTTATCTTATTCTCTTCTTTGAAGTGTTACAGATATTGATTCATTTAAAAGAATGTTAAAACACAGTAATTCGTAAAAAGACCACATAATATTGATGTATTGAAAGAACTGATCACCATCGTATGGTTTTTAAAGAAATATAATAATGGATTCTATTAATGCTTAAATAATGCACCTTCAAGGAAAACTTTCATTTAACTCCATCTAAATTAATAATCCGAATCTGGTAGATAAGTTAAGAATAATTAGTAAAGTATTGGCACAGATGTTAGCACACATTTTCTATTTAGAGACATAAGTGATGTCAAAAATTATATTATGACGGAGGATCAGAAAAAAAAGGTTACAAGTAGAATAAAGAAATATTTATTAACAATAGAGGCAGAAAATACAAAAGGGAATTAAGAGGCATACGTGCCTATCACATTTCGGTATAACCACCAAGTATCTATTTAGGCATCAGAACCCGTCCCAACCCGTGGCTTAACCCGTCTTGGTAGAAATCAGGTCCGGGTTCATTGAGCCAAGTCTCGATGGATGTTTTCACAGCACTGTCTTGAAATATTGCAGCACATCAGAAACGATATGTTGCACGCTACCATAGCTCAGACCCAGCTCTGCACTCAGAGTTACCCATCTATCATTTTGGATTATTTCCTCAATTCATGCCGTGTTGATTTTTGTCGTTGAAGAACTTGGCGGGCCGCTCCCTGCCATATTGCGGTTTTGGACATCCTGTGTAGATCACTGTAAACTAGTATGGTCAGGGTGGTGTGGCCAGTGTAGACTAGTGTGGTCAGGGTGGTGTGGCCAGTGTAGACTAGTGTGGTCAGGGTAGTGTGGCCAGTGTAGACTAGTGTGGTCAGGGTGCTGTGGTCAGTGTAGACTTGTGGGGTCAAGGTGTTGTGGCCAGTGTAGGCCAGTGGTTATGGTCATGAAGTTGCCGGAGAATTGTAAGTTTGAGTCCTAGTGCCACTGAAATTCGCCTTATGACCAGTTGATGCGCATAAATCTGTTTCATCTCTAAGTCCTCCTGTTGTTGCGGTGTGGTGGTTTGTAGAAAGGAGTGCCAGTTCAGGTGTCTTCCTCTTCACTTGACCAAGGTTCAAAATTACGTGGTCCGTCATTGATAGTCATCATGTTGCTTTTTAGTGCGATGCGGCCGCAGTGGTCGAGTGGTCTAGGCATCGGATCATGGCTAGCGTATCATGAGTTCAATCCCAGTACCACTAAAGACCCGCCGTGTAGGGGAGAGATGCACTTTAAATTTGTCGAGAGCTCAAACGTCCTCCTGTTGGTGTGGTGTGGTAGTTAGGAGAGGGGGTGCCAGCTCAGGTGTCGTCCGCGTCACTTGACCATGGTTCAAAATTACGCGGACCGTCGCCAAAAGCCCTCGTGTTGCTAATCAGTGCGACGTTAATATTCTCTCACTCACTAGTGCGATGCTAATACACACTCACTTGAGTTTGTTAATGCAAAAAAAACTTCTTTTAGTTTTAAAAAAAAGTTAAATCATTTTTTTTACGTTTACATTTTATGTTTTAATACATTTAAATACTAAAAATATAATTTTTTTACAAGTAGAAAGAAATCAGATTCATTACGAAAGATCTTTGTTTTTAAAAAAAAAACGTGATAAATCTAAGCTATTCTAAATGTATTTCGTTTCACCTATTTTTTAAACTAATCAATCATTTAAATTGATAATGTTAAAAATTGTAATCCCTTACAAATATTATGTAACCCCTTACATAAAATGAATCTACACAAGAAGGTACTTTAAAAAAAAACGAAGATTAACTTGCGAATGTAAATCATGAAAAATGAATACAAGTGTTGAAATGTAACAAACCGAACAGTGTGGATTTTCATTACTTTGGATTGTAATTCTATTTTAAAATTTGAATAATTATGCTCATTCATAAAGTACATAACGTTTCCTTACAACCCTTTAAACCGAATAATAAACTACGAATAAACAACCCCATTAAAACTGACAACAAAATCCTCCATAACAGATTAGCAGAAAAATCTAAACGGCGAAATAAACACAAACGCTTTGGAAAGAGCAAAGTTTTAAATAGCATCCCTCGGAATAAAATCCAGAGGTTAGTGAGTCAATTCATCCTTCGTTGGAGGGACATTAATTCCTGGAAGTAGAACACCCGATCCGTCTTGTTGGGTCTCCCCCATCAATATCCACCGAGAACAAAAGACTCCAAACTCCCCAGAGCGTTCTTCAGTAGGGAACTAGGATTAATCCGTGATGGTGATAGTTTATCACGTGGCCTATTTCAAAGCCAGAGTTGGGGTTGTTTGATTGCCTTGAAAGAACTGGCCGGAATCGGATTATGGGACGAAGTCCGTAAAATTGGATTATCTCTTATCTAAGGTCGCTTTGGTGGAGGTTAATAGACGCCATTTACTGAACTAATATTGGATTGTTTGGATATAAAATGATATTTGCTCTAGTTAGGGTTTGGTTAGAATAAATGATGTTTACGAAGAAGAAATGTTTATGCCCCTTGTCATGGATAGGAGTTTGATCTTTTAAAGGTATCCTTTTTCAGTTAAATTTTTTAATATACGTCCAACACTTTTTTACACGATAGATACGTACCTTAAAAAACCGTGCAAAACATCGTGTAAAAAATACGTGCAACATATGGTAAATTGAGAAATATGTTCCACAATTTTAAGAAATCGTGTAAAATGAAAATCTGCAATTATTTTCCGACAGAACCATGCAAAAAATAATAAAATCCATGTTACATATTTATGTAACAAAAACAATTTATATTTATCATACAATATGTGTACGTGAAAATTCAGTCTAATAAGTATATACAACACATACAAATTCAAATTGAAATTCAAAATTAATATACAAAATAACAACTATTCCACAACATTGTTGTCAAGCACAATTGTTTCTCAAATAGCTTGTATAATTCTTAAAATCCTGTAACAAAAAACTTAAGACAACGTTGAAATTTTAATGCACGCTCTCTGCCAGGATCATGAGTAAGAAAAATGTTGCTCACAAATTTCTAGCATTCGTGAATTAAAACAGTTGTTAATAGCTGAACTTCGCTTTCAATTTCGTCATTTTATTGACTTCTTTATTATCCTAAACTGTCAGAAACTCGATCAAATCGTTCTGATACAAAGATCAGGAATCCCAAAGTTTTGGGGAATTCATTCTAGAAGAAAAAATTCGTATAAAAAAGAATTCGCGAACCGCGTTATTTCGAAATCGGGTAAAAATAGATCGTGTAAAAAAGAGTTGAGTGTACTCATCCAAATTTTAACACTTTAAAACGACGCCGTGGCAGTCAAAAGGTCAAGGTCAAGAACTCGAGTTAATTCTAATTCTGAGTGCGGTTCTAGTCCTGGTGTTATAAAAAATCTGCCTTGTAGAAGGGTTGAGCAACATCGAATTTGCTGAGTGTCGAAATTCTTTCGTTGCGAGGTGTGGAGGTTGTAGAGTGGATTGCCATTTCAATTGTCGTCCTCGTCTCTTGACGATGTGTCGTACGAGGCTGAATGTTTCACCACTAGGATGATTTTCGTAGCCTAGTGGTCAAGGTAATGGACTCGTGGCTGGCGTGTAGTGAGTTCGAGCCTTGTACCACTGAAAACCCGCCGTTCCGAAGAGACCGATGCACATTAAATATGTCTAGGCTCAAACGTCCTCCCGTTGGTGTGGTGTGGAAGTTAGGAGAGAAGTGCCAACTCATGTTTTATCCTCGTCACTTGACCATAGTTCAAAATTACGAGATCCGCGTCTCCAAAAGCTCTCCGGTAGCTGAATAATGAGACTTCAATATTCATTTACTTACTCAGGTCTCAAAATGGGACTTTAATAAAAAAAAATTAATGAAACATTTGTAGAAAAACCCTAATTTATAATTTTTAATTTAAGTTTAATCAGTAGTATTTTATTAAAATTTCAATTTTTTTTTTAATAATTATATTGAAACCGAGAAGCCTAGTGGATATGGTAACGGACTCGTAGCTTCCGTGTAGAGTACGCCGATGCACCTTAAATCTGTCGAGAACAAAGTCCTCTCGTTTGCGTAGTGCGATAGTTTTAAGAGGTGGGTGTCAGCGCATTATATGAATAAAAATAAGAAATTAAACATTTATCTCTTTTTTTTATCATAACGCAAATAATAAGACCAGTTAATTTTTTATCTACATTCTTTACACACATAATGTCACTTAACTAAATATTTTTGCGATTATAACTTTAGTTGGTATTTGGTCTTAGGAAATTTCCCTCGCATATTTTCAGCTCATGTATTCGAAATTAGATCTCCAATGTTTGTACTAAATATTTATCTTGCAAACTCTTTCATATTTTTAGAAGACGACAGTCAGTAAACATCATAAGTTATTTATGATTCACAGCATTGGAATGTTTACGTAAGTTATAACGTTGAACATTTGCATCTTCATTCGTTTACTTATAAACTTGCTGTTCTGAAAATTGCCAAAGGAAATATGATTTTTCTTCTCTTAAGTCCTTTATTTTCATATGTTCACTGTTCATTTTCACCTGTAAGTTTCAGTTCCCAAATGCCTCGCATGTTTTATTTCGGAAACATAAATACACAACTGAACTATTTGTTGGTTTCTATTTTCAGAGTCATTTTAAAAGAGAATTAGCTTGCTTAATATTTTTAAAGGTTCAACTTCACGAAGAACTTTAGGGATGTCTAGATCGCATAAGATGAAATTCGCCTAATTATTTTTTGAAAATCATTTTGGGTATATTTATTGTTTATTCTTTTAAATATTGAACTTTTGAATCAAAGCCTATTAAAAGTTACGCGATTCTCTCCCCCAATGCCACTGTTTTTCACGAAGATGCGCGTTTGTGATGCATTAGGGGGGGGGAGATAAGAAATATATAAAGAAATCCTTTGAATTAAGTAAATTCTTCACAAATACTATCAAGGTCCCTTTATTGCATTTCAAGGCCTTCGGAATAAATTTATAGATTCCAATGCACAGAAAAAATCGTACTTCTGAAAGACGTATAAATACGTCCGGGGCAATTAACACATTGGCTGAACGAGACGTTTATATACTCCGGTAGTGATAAAGAGATTAAAGTCATATTGTAGCTTTAGCGTCAAAGTATATTATTATTGAATTCAATTTATTGTTATTTTATGGAGGGGGCGATGAGAAAATTATGATTGAATATTAGGTGGCAAATAATGAAAGTTCGAGAAGCATTAATATACATTGTAATAACAATCTCTAAATCAAACTTAACCGATATGCATTATTTTTAAGATAAATCAAAAACAATCTAATTACTTTTAACAATAAAATTAAATGTTATTGTGACATTTTGTGTAACAATATGGCATGTATGCATAGGTTCAAATCCTATGCAAATGCTTTTAAGGATGCTCATATATTCCTCTTTACGATATAAAAAATTCCTCTACTTTATCTCCCCATCTTCTCATTTCGCCAAATATCTCTTACACTAAATCTCTCCTCAACAAGGTAATGACAAACGATGACAAAGTGCATCTTTGGCGACTTTTGTAACCCAAGAAGATGCCAGGTTCTAGTTTCTGGACATAATTACCGATCCGTGAGTAATGGCTCCGGACCCTTGAAGAATCGCCTCTAATCCTTCCGAGGGGTTGTTTACCGAGGATGATATCATTTCTCAATCATTTATGCTCCCCTCTCTGTAATGCGGGGGTGGGGTGGTGATAAGGAGAGAAACTTTTCCTCCAAGTTGGGGAGATCTTTGAGGCATTTATCAAGGGAGAAATGCCCGTTGGCGAGAAAGTTTTATCCGATAAAATGGTCGTGTTTCTAGCGTGGCTGTGATAAGATTTTCACGTTGTGTATCTTTCATCACTTTTTAGCCATAAGGGCTTTGGTTTTTACTTTATATCTGAGATATAGTGGGTTGTATAATCATTGCTGAACAATCAACATTGATAGGGGCTAGTACCATCTTTGGTCAATCTCCGTCCACCATTACTTTAAGAAAACATTTATATCGGCAATCTAGACAAAACCATAAATTTTAAAAAGGAGAGTAGAAAGAATTTCAAGAGAAAAATTAAAAACGGAGAATTTTCATTAAGATATTTCAAGGTGGGTTGGAGGGTCGCCAGTGTCTACCGAACCCATTAGACTTAGCAATATATGTGAGCATCGTTTGGACCCCAATTAATTGCGGTAGCCACGAACTCGTGGCCTACGTGCCACGGGCTCAAGTCCTGGTGCCATTGAGAACTCTGTGGGTGAAGGAGGCTGATGAGCATTAAATCTGTTGAGATCAAAGTCTTCCCGTTGGCGTGGTGTGACAGCTCAAATGTCATCCCCATTCCTTGACCAAGGCGCAAAATTACGGTGGGCGTAGCAAATAGCCCTTATGTTGTCATATGTTTCGACGTTAATGTAGCTCTCCCTCACCCCCTCGGACACAAAAGTTAATAAGTACTACACAATAAAAAAGTACTAGACTATACTATTATAAAGTACAATACTATACTATTATAAAATACTATACTATACTATTATAAAGTACTATTATATACTATACTGTTATAAAATACTATTATAAAGTACTATACTGTTATAAAATACTATTATAAAGTACTATACTATACTGTTATAAAGTACTATACTATGCTGTTATAAAGTACTATTATTAAGTATTATACTATACTATTATGAAGTAGTTGTCTCTTCTCTGAAGCTTTCACAGCCACCAAAGAAGAGACAACTTCTTACAAGATTTTACCATTAAAGGTTTATGAATGAGAGAAAAAATCGTGTAATGTTTTTTACTCTGATAAACTGTTTTTTTTTCTAAAAATTCTGAAATTTTAAACTCTTGATAGATATTACAATAGGTTAGTTATTATGATTATTTAGAATTTTTTTTATCCGACCTATTTACATTTTATTAGTTATTTTGATTTGGCACTCTTCATGTAAAAATTATTATTTATAATTTTGTAGTTACTGCAATTTCCACTCCTTCTTAGCTTTACGACGTCTTGTATAATTTAATTTACTTTTAAGGTGTTAAGGAAAATACATAATACTATTTCTCTCTCACATCATTTCCAGAAGTTACTTCGCGGAATAAAATTAACTCATTAACTTAATTATGTTAAACTTCATTTTTTCACAGCTCAAATTATTTTTACTTCAATTAGAATCGCAAATCTTTTCATTACAATCGTAGCTGTGTAAATAGATTTAACATCCAACTATCTCAAATATGTTAGAAATTACGTTGATAAAAAAACTATACTTTAATTTAAAATGTAAATAAGATCTTTTCTTTAGCAATATAGTTATGGTGCTAATATTAATTACAATAGCAATGTACATTCACAAGATTTAAATAACTACAAATTCAGGAAACAATTATTGTGTACTGATTTTAAGATTCAAAAATTATTACCTTTTTTAAGATTATGAAATTCTAAAAATATTAAATGTGTGTTTTTAAAAGACTAACGGTTAATAATGATTAAAAATGCTGGAAAAAATGTTTTTATGCAAAATGATTTATTACAGAAAATGCTGAATTTCCAAAACTCTATTCTAACGATCTGGTAAATATTTATGGACAAAAGCCTCAGATATACTGCTAAAGGATTCCGCAAAATATACCCAAAACGCCATTTAATATTGTGCAATTCATAGCACAGGACTTCCAAACGAAAATATTTCTCAATAAAGTATATTTCTATTTCGTTCAAAATATTTCGTATTCTTGCTAAATTTAACTATACATTAACGGACGTTCTAATAAGTTAATAGGATTATTTTAAAGTCTACTTAAAGCTAAGCCATGGCTGAATGCTAAGTGATTATAAACGACATATTTGTGGAAATACATTTAGAATCACAGAATCTATCATGTTTTCAGTGGAAAAAGTAATATACAGAAAGAATCAAGTTGAGTTATTTCAACATCTGGAATTGAGCTTTTTATTTCTTGAACTTCTCTGTTTTGGTGATTGAGGTTTGTTTCAATCAAGACCCTTTGAGAAAGTCCAAAAATTTAATTTTTAAACTTCAGAAATCAATACTTAATGGTACAGGCAAAACCAAAGCCTTTTAGAGATAATTTAGATCCATTTGAGATAGTTGAAAATGTACTTCTTTTTCCTTATCGGGGTTCTATAAGAATAAAATAAATAACAAATTCTCAAAAGTTGGAAAGACTCCCATTTTTATACTACGTCATTAAAATATTTTAATTCTACTTGAACAGGATAAGATAGAATTATATGTTTATTCTTTGCGCTAAAAACTACAGCATTTTTATTTGAAAAATCAAATCAAAAAGTTATTCATAATATCATTTATTGAAGTCATTTTATGAATAATTTTTTTATTATTTATTAGATAGCAATTTAGTATTAAAATGCATGTAAATTAAGTGAGTGAATTATCGCAAGTTCAAGAATCATTAATTTATACTTAACTTCAAATTTTATTCACTAGATGGCGCAGCGCTAGCCATTCTGGGAAAACATTTCCGTTTATGTATTTCCCAAAGTTGCATTATTTCAAACGGAAACTTTAGTGTATCATAACTATTAATTTAATTAGTTGTCCTTCAAAGTTATTTTATTTATTCTGAAATTCTTTCAAAGAGAGGTATTGCTTCATTAGGTGTTTTACAGAATTCTGTGAAATTTATGCTTCTAAAAAAATTTAATCGTAAAAATGACTCCATAAAAATTTGCTGCAAAAATTGTATCGAAAAGAATTTTTTTTCTTATTTTTAATGTTGATAATAAAAATTATAAGAAAAAGTGGTGAGTAAAAAATTGAAACAAAAAAAAATTTCTTAAAAAGAATGTTTTAGATGAAACCTATTACAAAGAAATTTTTTAATGTTCAGCTTATTAAGTATTTATACCTTACTTTGAATTAATTGCTATAATGTATAATGATTATATAAAAATGTCTATGTAACATAGTTATAAAAATTACGAGTTTCCATATAATAAAAAAGGGGGAAAGTTCATAATCCTAAAAAATGGATGTAATTAATATTTTTTTCGCTCATGAGCTATTAATCATTACATTTTTATCATACTAGAACTCCGTTAAATAAAAAATTTCAAACTGAAAATATTGAATTATTAATAAAAACAACTTTACTTGGTCCTTAAATAAAAGCAATATAATCCCTGTTGCATCATTATATCCAAGCTTAGTGCCGTATTTCATCATGTTCATCAAATTTAATTCTCTCATTTAAGAATTTAGGTAATTGAAATATTTATATAATTAGTAAGAAATATTAATTTTTCTACATTTAAAAGCAGTGAGTTATTTTATCAGGTTATTACTCTCATTATATTAAAACAGATATTTGAAAAAAAATATTTCCGAGAAATTTGATGAAGTTAAACGCATTATTAATCGCTTTTCTGTATAAGATTGGTTGTTTGAGTCTGAATTAATTGTTTAATAAGAACAAAATTTTTTCTCCCTTCTGTATATCTGATAAATGTTATGATATCCATATTTTCCAAATTCTTCAAAAAGATTTCATTAAAAATAAATTGCTTTTTGATTTCTTATATATAGTATTATTTTATTCAAAAGAAATTAGTAATACATAACATTTAAATTAATAAAACACAAAAAATAATACATTTTAAGTTTCAAAATTGTGCAATTTGTAAAAATTATTCATGCGGATAATTTTTTTTTTGAATAAGAAAATATATCGTTAAATTTCCAACTGCAAAACGAATTGCAAGTTCTTAGTAAAAATATTTTTTTAAAAAAAATACATTTAAAACTTTTGTGTGATTTTTTTTTTCTTTTTATAATAAAATCTTTCAAATTTCCAATCACAGTTATAGGAAGAATTTCAATACCAATGATTTAAATTCAATTTAGATGAAGTTGGAAATAGAAACATAATAGTAATCATTTTTTTTTATTTTACGAATAATTAAATATCATTTAAAAACAAAATAATTGCTTAAACTGCGCTTATTATTTAAAGATGTAAGTAGAGAAATATTTTAAATAGAATTTTAAATATTAATAAAAAAAAATTTTACAGCATCATGTTTTTTATTTAAAGATATTTCGATAAATCTAGTTAGAAAATCCCATCTTATATCACAAATCTTTTTACCTTTTGAAAACTTCTGCAATCTTTTCACCGTATATGTCCTACCCAAACCTTGAAACAGAACCGAAAACCGAAAAAAAAACCGTTATTTTGGTCGGAAAGGAAACCGGAACTGAACCGGAAAAAAATATTGGTTTATTAGGGTTCGATATACCTTTAGTCATTTTGTCACTGCAACCAACTTATCAGTATTTTCTAATTTAACCTAAACCATACAATTATCAGCATTATACGTCAATCATCATTATATGTCACATAATTATATTTTCGAATATGGCAGAATTATATATATATATTTTTGATACAAATAAAAATGTTATAAACTTTTGGGTTCTTTTTGAGGATTTTGCAGACCGGTGTAATATTTAAATAAAAAAATAATAATCAACTCAATATTCACTCACAGTGCCTATAATTTATTTTTATCTTATTAAGGGGCACATAGCAAAAACAAGTAGATTCAGTTTGATTGAAAACATATAGTACGTCGTTTCTTTCTCCCTTGTGCTTTCTTCACCCGACCACGTTTTTCTAACTCCGGCTTTCTGGTTCAAGCTGCTCTCCTTCAGCCTCCTCCGGTCCAGTCTGTCTTTCCCCTGGTTGCGGTCTTTATGCCTAGGCATATGGGCCGCTTGCACCCCCCCCCCCCTTATACCATATCTGGCAATGAATTAGCTGTGAATCGATGTTTTCGTTTTCATGCTGGATAAAGTGCTTTCTGATTGGACGAACTAATCGTTTGGTTAATCTTCATAGATGTTACAAAAAGTTCGGGCAGAAGGAGACCTGAAAGGCTGCTCTCTCATTGGTGTATGGCGGGTGATGACATTGACTCTCATTGGCTGTCCGAGTTGTCCTAGTAATTGAAATATATAGAAAGGGGCGGGACTTCTTCAGTAGAGATAGCCGAAATGAAAAATATTTAGAGTTTAGAGTTATATATAAAAATAGTTATTATATAGATGTGCAACTTTCCCCTTGTAGTCAGGTCCTCTTATATATATATATATTTATTCATGACCCGTTGCCAGATCCTTCCATCACGTTTGATCCGTTGCCAGATCTCTCGTATATGCTTGACCTGTTGCCAGGTGCAGGTGTTAGATATTTACAATAATACATAAAATAAAGTTATTAATGTTATTATTATAAAGTGAAACAATTTTTTTTTTGGCTAAACGAAAACCGGAACTGAACTGATATATATATATATATAAATTCAACTGGAACGAAAATAATTACTGTTCAAATTCATGGACTACTGCATCATTTATATTAATAAAAACTCTTTAATTTCTTTTAAATTTTAAGAAAAAATATTAAATGGCAATTGTATTGGCAAGAGTTAAAACAAGGAGCACACAGATATTTTAAAACATACATTGAAGTCAACTTGATTCTACATTATTACCCCCGCAAAAAAAAAATTTCTGATAAACCTTTTTGAGATAAATGACTGAACGAGCAATGAAGAAGGAATGAGTTTTCTTCGGGATACGGCATCTTTGTCATAAAGCATGAAAGAGGATCTCAAAAAATCTCCACTCTTCTTTCATAATTGATGACAATAGCTTGATGGCAAAGGCATCCCAGAAAGAATAACTCCGGTGACTTATGTTTCCCTGGCTATATATCCTGATTTACTGGCTTATTGGCTGGAATTCTTTCTTACTGATATATATATTTATTGGGTGTTTGCCTTAGAAGAGAAAGCGTACATTTCCTATGGTATACAGCTGAAATCAAACCATCCATTCTATTATTGCCATGGCATCGCATTGGACTCGTTTTCCTTTTTCACAGAAATCTATAAATTTATGAAACTCTACTGAACTACTTAAAGGTTATGAAAGAGAAAGTGAGCGATGACTTCATGAAAACTGATGGTGTTTTGAAAAATGAAATAACATTCCATCGCTGAAAAAATGAATTAGGAGAAAAGTTCCGAAATGTGTTTCAGAGATTTATGTCCCATCTTTTTATATATGTATTAAAGTAGCTGACATTCTTTTGGATGAGTTATCTTACAGTTATTTGTAGCTATTTGTTTCTTACAATGCGATTTAATGTATTTTTTCTTCATAAATAAAAAAGTGGGTTCTCATAATGTATGTTTTCTAAATGAAGTCTATAATGAAATTAGATTGTATTCTCATGATTGTGACACCGAGTACCAAACTGAGATTAAAATATGATTTAAGGTATTCGACTACCCTAAAATTGTGAATTTATGCTTTTATATTATAGCCCATATTATGAGCTTTATAAAAATACCAAGTGTATCGTTTTCCGTTCACTAGAACAAAAACTACAAGTGTTTTAGTAAAAGCAGATGCCATTACTTTAAGCAAGATGCCACACTTTAAAACGCGTCTTACTCGAAATGTGATTTTTTGAAAATAATCAAATGGGGTCAGCGATTGCTGAAAAAGTTTTAAAAATAATTAACTGAAATTTTGTGTGTAAGTTCTGTATAATAGTATAAGTGTTTTAACCTTCAGATTTATTAATCACTGTTTTATTACAAAATTTACAATCATTTATGTGAATATAATCACTGTTTTTTAAGCAATTTCACATAGTAACTGAGATAAAGTGCTCTAGTTTTTGTAAAAAATAAAATATCTATTATCCTGAAGGTCATTTCGACAATGAATAATGTAGAAACACATCAGAATTGAAAATTTGTTTATAAATCTTTGGTACAGAATGGGCCGCGTTTATGTTATTTTTTGTCTATTTTTCCCATTTTAGTTATAATAATTTATTTTTCTCTTCCTTACTTTAGCATATTTTTCTTTAAATGTACTAAAAAAAATCTAAAAACATCAAAAAAAAATCCACATATTTCCATTTTTTTTTTAAAGTTGTCGCAACCAGTCGGATACCTTAAAACAATTAATAGTGAGAGGTACTGTAATAAAATTCAAGAGTTTTGTTTAACAAAATTGAAATTCAAACAGAGAGAGCAATTAATTCGAAAATTTACAGTAACTTCCTCCTTTAAATTTGACATATCTGATTTTAGACTCTTTCTCTCTCTTGTCCTCTGATCCAACTTGAAGTGCAATCATAATATCAGAGTTAAAATTTTATCTTCATCTTGTCTCCTGTTTGTTTTTTCCTCTCCTCTTTACTCTTTCTCTTCTTCTCTACAATATAATACTTTTTTTTATCTCTCCTATCGACTAGGTCCAAGAATATCATAATGCATACTAAAAAAAAGGGGAAATTATTTTTAGTTCTTGACACATTTGCATATACAATTTAAGAATATGATGTAGAATCCATTGAAATAATCTAAATAATGAAGTCAAACTAAATGATGCTGAATAAAATCTTAAAAAAAAAACACATATGCAAAGCAAAAAATGTTTGCATAAGGTATAAGATAATTGGCCATAGTACAGAGTATGCCAGAGTATGCTTAATTAAAAAAAAATAAGAATAAATATTTTTGGACAATTTAAATATTACTTAAACTAAACTAAACTCAGTGGCGTATCAGCCAATGGCGGGGAAAGGCCTATTGTGTCGGTCTTAGTTTTCGTGACCTAGGACACTGAAGTGTGATTCGCTACCACTTGGTCTCTCAGATATTACTTCTGTTACAACATTTCTCGGTTGAACCTAACCTTCTGAGATTTAAAATTTATCACTAAAACTTATTGATGTTTTAAGAGGCCCAAGTTATCATAGCATTAATTTCATAGATAGTGATATTTCAATTATGCTACATGTTCCAGTCGCCAACTAGACGGTTAGATATATGTTATATCTACGAGGCTTAAAATGTCCCATATATGAGGCTTATATGTCTTTAATTTGGAGTATATCTTTCACTCTAAATCTACTCAAATGTCTACCTAGTAACCTTACCGTAGTTCAAAATTGGAGGGCGTGTCTGACTGGTTAGTGAACAGAGAACCATATAAAATACTCTATTTTAATTCACCAAAATGGCCATGGTCTTATGACCATGGTCCCGAGCTCATGACACGCGTACCATGAGGACCCCCCCCCCTCCGTGTAGAGGAGCTGATGCACGTCAAAATGGCTCAAAGTCCTCTTGGTGTGGTGTGATTGTTTGGAGAAAGAAGTACTAAGTCATATGATGGCTTCATCACTTGAACACTTGAAAGCGGCTCAGAATTGTGAAATATGTCCTCAACAGTACTCGCCCCCCCCCCAAATCAGCCGTACCAAGATTTAGCAATCCCAACAATTATAGCATTTTGACACTATCAAACAAGTTTTGTTAATACGATAATTTTTATTTATTTTAAAAAGAGGGTTTCTCTCTCTCCAAAGAATTTTGATACAGAGTCCACTCAGAAACTGCTACGTTCGTGATACGATATAAATAAAAACTCACTCACTGTAGTTGACCAGTGAAAAAAGTAATTTAATGGTAAATAACAATGCTTTTGAGAAGTACTTGAAATGCATGCCACTTTTATTTTAATAGTTTTAATGAATGGAATAAAATCACTCGAATTACAGAATATTGTTTTTCAACAAATCTCAAACAGAAAATTTGAAGTCTCCTACATTGACACATTTCCTCAGAGAGCGTAGGAAGAAAGAATTCAAAGACGTTAAAAAGCAGAAAAAGATCACGTTAAAGCTTGTAATAAAGATTAAGGTGAACCCTTACGGGAAACACAAAAGGAGTGCTCCTTTTCAAAAAGTCTCGCGAAACGTGCCTTATCTACCACTCTCAGCCTTCCCATCAGCGATTTTCGGAAAGGCCATCACAAAAGACACTGCAGATAAAAGGCCCCCGAGACAATTTCTTCAAGCCCTGGGTTCGAGGAATGATTTTCAACTTCCTTTCGATCTTATGCGAAAGAAATGAAGAGGAACATGTGCTTCCTCAACGATTCCTCACGAAGGGTCGGTTTCAAAAAGTTTTTAAAAACGATGAATTTTTCCAAGTTGCACTTTTGTGTTTCATTTTCGCCCGGAGAGATTTCGGGGTGGTACGTGAAAAGGGGCCGTTTTGCGTGTGCGTGCGCTCCACACATTTATCAAAAGAAACGGTAATTGTAGCTGAATAGCAAATATTATGTATGAGAGTAATAAAGTTTTACGACCATTACAAAGAAAACAAAATGGAAAGGAGAAATGCTGAACCATACAGCATGCGTGTATTTGAACAACAAAGGCTGTTACACATCCCATTTTAATGAGTTAAGCTAACATTTGTGTTTTAAAGTAAACGTTTTTCTTTCTTGAAGTTATATAGAGAAAAGTGTCGTTAATGATGGATTAAAAGTTCGCGTGACGCAGAAAAGAAAGGCTTTTAAAAATATGAATATCATTACGAAACTCTTTGCATTAGTGTTACGTGTAATTTAAAAAAATAAGCGTTAAAGAGGTCTTTAGCAAAAAGGACAAAAATGTAGTCATCAGTGAAAGGGAAATATAGGATACGAGTATTGCTTTCATAAAGTGCATGTATTAATTAGTAAAAAAAATCCTTTTTTGTATGGGTTGCTGTAGGATAAGGATCTATATATATAAAAGCAGCTTTCCTCTTTGACCAGACCATGTGACTATGACAAAAAGTATTTACAAATTTATCAATAAATTCTAATTTAGCTTCATTCGTATAATCCAACGATTCTTAAACTTTGGATCCCCTCCTCTGTATGTATCAGTTTGACAATGTGGACCCCCAAAATTGTGAACACCCCTCCCTGACTCGGAACATATGGCTGAGTGATTTAAAAGTTCTTCAATAATTTCAAGACTTTCTCTGCTACTTATAGAGATTTTTTAAGGTATCTAACTACTATAAAATTGTGAATTTCGCCAAAAATTGCAAATTTTATAAGATCTTGATTAATAAGTCATATTATTAGTTTTATAAAAATACCAAGTTTATTATTTTCTGTTCACCATAACAAAAACTACAA
Source organism: Trichonephila clavata (assembly GCA_019973975.1). Classification (NCBI taxonomy): domain Eukaryota; kingdom Metazoa; phylum Arthropoda; class Arachnida; order Araneae; family Nephilidae; genus Trichonephila; species Trichonephila clavata. Next base: position 13,564 of record BMAO01031994.1, on the reverse strand, counting down.
GTGTTCTAGTGAAAGCAGATGTCATTACTTTAAAACGTGGTTCACTAGAAATGTGTATTTTTGAAAATGCTCAAATGGGGTTAGCGATAGCGAAAAAAGTTTTGAAAATAATTAACTGAAATTTTGTCTGTATGTTCTGTATAATAGTAGAAGTGTCTTAACCTTCAGGTTTATCAATGACTGATTTATAACAAAATTTACAGTCCCTTATGTTTAAATACTGTTTTGTTAAACATTTTTATATAATAACTAAGATCTAGTTTTTGTAAAAATTAAAATATCTCTTGTCCTGAAGGTAAGAGATGAATAACATACAACTTTTAAAAATGAATAACATAGCAACATATCAGAATAGAAAAATTGAAAATTTTTTCATAAACTTTTGGTACAGAATGAGCCACGTTTATTTTGTTTTCTCCCATTTTAGTAATAATAATTACTTTTTTCTTAATTTTAGCATATTTTTCTTAAAATGTACTAAGCAAATCTAAAAAAAAAAATTAATATCCCAATTTTAAAAAAAAAACTGTCGCAAGTATCTGATACCTTAATACTTCAATGTGTTTCTACTATTTTGTGAAAATATTACGTCATGGCAATGGCCATATAAATGCAAACGATACAAAAACTAAATTAATATTCTTTATCAAAATACATTTTCTAGTCGAATTTTTTATCAGTGAAAAATTAATGAGATCTAGTCTAGGGTGGTACGTCTATCAAATTTTTCCACCTTCATAGTCTGAAAAAGTGGGAAATCTAACATTAAGAAACATTTGCGGACCCCCTAGAATGGCACTGGGGACCCCCGGGTGTCCAGGACCACAATTTAAGAGCCGCTGGTACGAAGAAAAATCAGGCTCACTAATAGTCACCGTTTTTTTTTTTTTTTTTTTTTTTTTTTTTTTTTTTTTTTTTTTTTTTTTTTTTTTTTAAACAATTTTAGTAGCCGTCTTGGTACATAAGAAAAATTCAGAAACTAATCGCCGTTTGGGCATTGTGCTGGAAGTACGGCTCGGGATGCCCTCAATCGAATGCACGAGCAATCTCTGAGATTCAGTAAGCTTTCAGTCGGCGAATAAGAGTGTCGTAGGACCAAGAGTTTGCTAGTTATAACGTGACAAAATGTGTGCCACCGTAGAAAATCCCGCAAAATGTGAGATTCGAGAAGTGTTAAGATTTCATTGGGCCAAAAACACTGTCAGCAGCGGATATCCATCGTGAATTGTGTGCCAATACTAGCCAAATATTGTGAGTGAAGGTGTAGTGCGTCAATGGATACGCTTTTCCAAGGACGGAAGAACAAACACCCATGAGGAATCACGAAATGGAACGCTGTTTGTAGTGAGTGCTGATCTCATCCGATTACCATCTAATCACTGCAATAAAGAAGGGGCTTGGGGCAATGAAGAAGTGGCATTTCGCTGACGAAGAGGAACTTAAAAAAGCCGTGACACATTGGTTTAAATCGCAGGCGGCCGCTTTTTGTACAGAAGGAATTGGTAAATTGGTAAAACGGTGCAAAAAGTGCTTGCATAATGGGGAGACTATGTTGAAAAATAGAGAAGTTGTACCTTTGATATGTAAATAAAATTTTTCTCCCCCTGTCCTAGTTTGTTTTTTACAGTGAATTGGAGGTTACTTTCCAAATTGTCCCCGTATAATCTATTCTACCCTACAAAATAAGTTGGTTTGCGTGTCATGAGTCCTAGTGCCATTGACGACTCACCAAACAGAGGGGCTGATGTATGGTAAATCTGTCGAAGCTCAAAGTCCTCTCGTTGGTTTCTGGTGTCCTCCTCGGTCATTTCAGCGAGGTTCAAAACGTTATATTTTATCTTAGGAGGTGCATTTTTAGCTTAATTTTTTGGTAAAGTGAATGCTTAATAATATGATGATTCTGAAATTAAATTATTTCAAACTACGTAAACAATTTATATGGTTAGAAGTTAAAATTTGTAGAAGGAGGTGGTACCTAAGATAATTAATGGCATTGACCCCTTTTTAACTAAGGCTCTACAAATGAATATTAAAATATAAGACTGCCAAAACATTGCATACAACAAAACTTTTTATTACTTAAATATAGCTGTGCTATTAAATAATATTTCGTATAAATTACCGTTTAAAAGCAAAACTCTCTCTAAAAATAGAGATCAAAATTCAGAAGTAAAAGTAAAGCTATAACAAATACCTTCATAATTAATCCCAATGGAAATTTCCTCAGTCACCTTTCATTACTCTTTCCTGGAAAAATTCTTCGCTTTCCCATACCGGAGGGGTGTCCACTCCTCACTCGGGGGACGACAGACGATGCACCTGCGCCTTTAATCTCATTTTCATTAGTAGGGTCGTTATGGAACAATTACCCCGCATATTTAGTTAAGTATTCAGAGGGAGAAATTGCTGCGGCGTTTCTTTGTGCTGCTCCCTCTACTTCCTTACCCCCTTTCGGAGGGAAAGAAGGAGTCTTAATTAAAGGAAAAGGAGATTTTTGGACAACGAAGTAAAATATTTAATTGCCTTTCAAGCATTCTAACACCCCCAACAATGAATGTCTCGTAAACGCCGTCGTTAAGTGCGTTGAGGTCGGAAATTGTAATTCTTGACAACATATTTCGGGTTACTAAATAATGTACGCCACAGCTGACAAATTTTATTTTTAGTTTGGTTTCGTTTACAGATAAGTATAAAATTGAGCATCGAAATCTCATCCATTTCTTCTTATTATCTGCTTATTTTTCTTAGGGTTTGGCCCTCAAAAAATGAGACCATCATCAATAACTATTCATGAAGTTTCTGTAAAAAAAAATAAAACGAAATAAATCTTTAAAAACGTATGATTTTTTACGGTACAGTATTCAGTAGATACTTTTGTTAAAGTGTAGAATAAGGTGCCCTTGGCGAAGTCAATTTTTGACGACCAGAATCAGTCACTAAACTACCTATATGTAGCAATAGGTGTTCCGAGAGCAATGAAGCGACGCCGAAGTAATGAACATCCGAAATCATTCTGGTATCTAGATAAATATCGTCTTTTATATTCTTTAGCCGACAGTTTCTCTCTTTGCATTAAATCAAGTAAATAAGTAATTATAATTTGTCTCCACAGATTGTTCAGATGAACGAATAGTTTTAATGGATTTGGTATTCTGTACACAATTCACAATAGATATGTTTATATACCAATACATAGCTTGGACACATAAAGCTCAAACAGTCCTATTCCAATTTTAACAATGGTAATTTCATTTCATATAATTGTACATTTATAAGGCTCACGTAATGATACAACACAGCACAGTATTTGCTCTATATCTATAATGTTTTGAGTAAAGTACATTATAGATGTGGCTTAAATTTCCCACATATTTCTGGTATGTGGGGAGAAGACCCGGTTCAACTGATTGAGAGAAGTTCCCAAAAAGTAATTTGTTAGCAATTACTCGTTCTTTTTCTCCCATCCGAACGTGCAAAAAGAAATTATAATGCTCACTGCCGATAAAAAAAGTTCCCATACGTTTTTATTCAAAAAATGCAACATGCATGCATTTTTTAAAAGTCAATTTTTAGGATCCTTGTTTCATGTTTAAAATTTTTGGCATATCCCTGTGAGAAAGGAAAATGTAACTTATCTTTATCACTATAAAAAATGCCTAGTTATAAAAATATTTATTTTGTGATCCTTAAATTTTTACAATTTAAATCATTGAAGGAAAATTAATTGGGTTTTTCTTATTTTAATTAATGGGGGGAGAATGAATAACGAGAATACGAATTATTATACACATAGTAAAGTACATATTTTCATAAAAAAATAATGAATTCTCTACATCAAGGATAATTAATAATTCTTTAAAACCATTTACAAGAAATTTAATTTGGGGAGGAACTATTTTTGTTTATTATTTATAAACTATTGTGCGTTTTTATGTGTGCAGTGTGTTAACGAATGCAATAATTCTAAAAAATATCTCTTTAGTCTGTTTTTCTCATTAGAAATCTATTAAAATGTCATTAATTTAAGCACTTAAAAGTGTTTGAAAATATGAAAAAAAAATATCCATAAAATGATTTTTTAAGAGGACTCATTCAAATAATATGATTAAGTTATATCCCCGATAAACTCTTAAGAAAAGCTCATTGAAGAATAGTTACTTGGTCATATTAATATTTCTTACATATTTATTCTATAAAAAATTATAAGTGGATATTCTAAAGTTTATGATAATTTGTTATTCATAAATACTTTATATTGATTTGCTATTTTGATTTTTATTATGAGGATAATTTATATAGACATATGTTTTGTTTCCTTCACATAAGTCTTACTTTTCGGAAATCAAAGTTTTATGTTTGATATATCGCAGAATATACACATTATTATTTCAGCAGTAGTTAAAGAAATACACTTAAAATCCCATATATTTAACCTGTATTTTTATTCCCATTGTAAACACCATTAAATATTCTTGAAATAATTCTTTTGTTTTCTTTTATATTGGCTTTATTCGAGGATTTAGTTATTATAAAAGTACATTTTTACTATATTTAAGAATAGTAATGCTTCGATTTTATTTCGTACTTGTAAGCTGCTGTCGATGTATAAATTACTCAGATACCCTTCTTATATTTGACATTTACACCAGGGGAATGTTTTAATGGAAAATAATGTCCTTAAATACACGAACGGCAAAAGTACTTAAGTTTCTTTCATTTTGTTCGAATGTGTATTTAATGCATGTCGCCGGAGTCTATCAACTTTAACCAAAACAAATAAGACTTCCGTCCAAAACATTCACTCACTTGATCGACTAAGAGCTCTAAGAACGATCGTAAGACATATTAAATAGTTCTCTGCCAATGAAAGACGAAAATAAAAATAAATAAAGCGAAATCTGAGATGGCTTATCTTCTTTTGGCATCTCCGTCTCCTCAGCCGGCGCCACTATGTCGCCAACATGCCGGAACATCGGCGCCATGGCCAGCTTTTATGTTCTCGACCGAATGGCATCGTTGAATAATATTTGCTTCCCATTTCTCTCGAAGCGAATGGCAACAGTGATGGAAGAGTTCCCTGGAGCCGCACTTTAGGACAGAGATTTCTTTTATACTCGTATGTATTCATGAGAATGGGAAGCAACTGTACTACAGTTGCGTGGCATCTTATTTATGCATTTGGCGAGTTTTTGAGATTTGTTTTCCCTTAGTCAATCGAGATGCATTAAATTTTGAATTATTTTTATTTTCTAGAATAATAATGTTGTCGAAAAAAAGTAGGAATAGAAAAAACTGGTTTGTTATAAAGCTTATTGACATGAAATGTAATTTTGTTATGCATCTTTGGCGATGTTATTAATATATATGTGTGTTTTTTAAAAACAATGGAATGTAATTTCAAAACATCATTTTTGAGCTCAAATAAATACAGAATGCTAAGTCTAATGTGCTGTTTACAAAGGCAGATCGTTTGGTAGGCTCACTCCCCCATAGGCAAACAGATTTTTAATTTTTACCATAGATATTACCCTCGGTGGTTTGGTGTAAGTGTTTCGTAGTGTGCCCTCAGGTCTGTGTGCGCCCCTGATATTCTATGATTTGTATTGTTACGAATTTTGTATAAAATAATGTAAATAATTTGGATTTGGATGTGCAATGCCTTTATATTACTCTATATTTAATTTATGTTAAGATTGTAATATTCACAAGCAAGCCGTCCCTTACGTTATAATGGCAATTCAATGGGAACTTTGCGAAATATTGGTGATAGAGCCAAGTTGGCATCATTTTTGGCGACCATGTTGGCGAGTTCGGGACCCTCTGGATTCTTCTAGAAATTAGTAGAAAAATCCACTAATTTCACGATCTGTGGCGCGAGCGCATCTTTCCAGAAATTTCGGCCTCTGCTATAAATAGAGAGACCCGCCGCAACAGTCTGTCTGATTTCAACCAGCGAGTAGTGAGCATTGTTTTGATTAGCGATCAGTTCGGCTGTGCTTGTGAATAGTCATTTACATACGTGTATTTTAGACACTGCGTATTGTGTCTGAGTGCTGTTGAAGGTGTGAAATCCTTCTGTTCTCTGTGAATTTTGCTGTTGAATCCTGTATTTCAAGGATTGATTTTCGACAATAAATACTCATCGCTCTTAAAGAATTGCCTTGTTATTTACGACTGATTTTGCATAAAATCCTCGAACCCCGATCTACGTAACAGTATCATATAAAGGTTCTTTCGAAAAATTTATTTTACACAATGACATTCCGACATGATACAGAAATATATCATTGTGTTACAAATAATTAATTTAATACGTTCAAATATTTACTTGCTATCAATTCATGTTGGTTGAAGTAAAGATCACGCTCATTAATTTAATTCCAAGAGGGATCCAAACGCAACATGCAAGGCGAAATCATTGAAATGAACTTAAATTGAATACTAAAGATTTGCAATAGATTCCATTTATTAAGTGAAATACTTGAAAATCAAAATGCATGCGTTATACAGACAAGAGAAGCTAAGGGTAAGGATCAATTTGTACTTATGTGAGTGAGATGCAACCTCACTGGATAGATATAATCTCACGAACTTGACAAAATGTAAATCTTCCTTAATCTTGAACCTGAAAATGACTACGACAGTGTGGATCTAGCACGAAATAATGTGTAACGTACACAAACATCTATTTTTTATCTATAATCATCCACTATTTTTTTTTATCGCCTACAAAGTTAACTGTTTGTACATTATTTGGTAGTGACCCACTTGTGGTGCGCGTTGTTCTGCCCTCAAGTAACAGTTTGGCTTGATGGAATAAAACAAGAGATAGAAAGGATATACCTCACTGATAGCCTGCCTATTGAAAGAATTCTTTAATTTAATTTAAAGTCTAGGTTCAATATTTCTTGTTGGATTGATATAATAAAAGGCTTTTTGCAAAAGACCATGCTGAATCAGCTGTAGAAATTAAACAAACTCTCAGCGAGATGGCTCTTGCCTCTAATATGTATATATAGAACTAGCAAATCTGTACTCTAGAATATCCTTTACCGACCTCAACAATTTATTTCGAAATGGCTCAGCAGTCAGCATCGTTGGAAGTGACATAGAACTGCATTCCTACTTCCAGACATATTTGTTATCCGCAGAAAAGGCTTCACACATACAAAAAAAGAACTCTACTCTTCTAAATGGACTGCAAACCGCGAGGGAATGACATCTTTTTCAGCACTCTAGAGATTCGTTTCATCTCTCCCCCCCTCCCCCCCCTTCTCCTCGAATCGTCTCAGGAGCGACTCAAAGCAACAGGTGTTACAAGGACAGCTCCTCTGTGAGATCCCTGAATAATTCATGAAGTGATATCGGTATTTCAAAGAGATCTTTAGGTTGGACCTAATATTTTGTTGATCGGAGACGACAAACATCTTTATACTTTAAAACTGCCATATCAACAAAAGTAAAAAAGGGAGGAATTCTTTTCGAGTGAAAAAAAAATATAAATTCTTTCAGAAAGGGACTTTTTTTTCTTATTTTAAATTTTGTTATTTGACTAATAGGCTCGAAAGTCTGCATCTCATTTTCTCTTTTGAAGTCTTCAATTCGTTGGGAAATTTTTCCCAGAGGAAGACTGAAATATATTTCAAACAATAATATTTTTGATAAATATTGGTTTTTCAATGAAAGAAATGTTTTTAGAAGTAAAAAATAATTAGCTGCTTTATTTCATATTTATCAAGGAAGTCTAGTGGATTATGTTTTCAGAGTGATCAATAACATATATTTTGTTGAGTCTTGATAGTTATTTTCCTATTTTTCTATTAATATTCCTTATTTCGGTGGTGTTCATGGTCACGAATTTAAAAGTCAGAAATGTTTCAATCGAGTCAATCTCTAGTCACGGTGGCCAAAGTAGTCATGGTCGGTCACAAACATGTGGCCAGTATTTAGTAGATTTGTGGGTTCCAGTTCTTGTAAGAGTTGATGGCGGGCTTAGGCACATTAAAATTAGCAAGGCTTGGTATAGCCGCCCATCCGGTATAGTGGTTAGTGACGATGACTTCGGTGCCGTAGGGCCTGTGCTCGAATCCCGGAGAAGGCACGGATGTTTGTGTTGTAATCCCTCCTTCTTTCCTTTGTGTTGTATGCTTCGTGTGATTCATTGTGTGTTACACGGGGTTTATAAATTTTCTCAATAAAAAAAGCTCCATATATTTATGTTGACATGGGGCAAATTTAGGTATGTCCCTGGTAGCTTGACCATGGCTTACAATTACAAACTCAGTCATCAGAAGCTCTCATGCACCTTCGAAATTCTATACTAATAAACACGCAACACCAGAGCCACTTTTTACCTTCCCGACCCTCTAGGCACTTCAAACTGTTACGCCCTCCACAATTTTCAGAGCACTCCCCTCCTTCATTTCTTACCTTTGCCAGCTTTGGTCCGGGAGGGATTTTACCCTAAACTCCCTTACTATTTTCCCTTTCTTTGTTTTTGCTGTTTTTTAAATCTTACCATTATCCACTACTATGGACATGCCGTATCCCGGACTGATAACTGAAAGGACTGGTAAGGAAAGAATAGTGGCATGATTTGGCCATTCTTACTCATTTCTTACCTTATAAGATATCAGACTACCCATCCACACACATTTTTGTTAATAAGTACAGTAAATTAATGAAATCGTTTGCAATGACAGTAAAGAATATACATTATTGTATGAACTGTTTTTTCAACTTGTAAATTATCATTTTTTTTCATCGCTTATCGCATTGCTATCTTTTTTTTTAGACATGCTTCTTCTTTGTTGTAACTGTATTGGTACAATAAAAGTTTTCTTCAGTTTTGATCATTGCAAAATCATTTATAACATGAATTTCCATGGTGATATCATTTTGATTGTGTAGCAACTTCAAACTCTTAAGCTTTTATTTTCCATAGTAGATCTCATTCCACCTATAGTAAGAAATGAAGAGTGCAGAAATGCTTCTGTCATAACTCGCTATGTGGTGGTATGTTCATTGTAATTTTAATTTTTTTTCTCTTTTTTCGTTCCCCTGTTTTTCGTAGGAGGCTTAGTGTGCCTAAGCGAAAAAGTGGCGCTGGGTAACACCAGATTTATAAGCGATTTAAAATCAGAATTATTATTTGTTGCTTTCCTATAGCGCTTTTGAGAGACATTTCTGAAAAATACGTTCCTAATTTAAAGAAAAATATGGATAAAAGTAGTTGTTGTTTTATCCTAGGATGCATATGAAAGACGAGAGATAGATTAATAGAAGAATATAGACTTTTATTATACAAATGATGATCCCAGCACAGAACGGGTGCGCTGCTTTCTATCCGAGATGGGAATCCATTTCAGGCGAAAGTCTGACTTTTCCCGAAATTACATCCATACCTTATTCGGAATTCGAATCCAAGCCCACTCGAATACAAGCCGAGCGTCGTAACCCCCATACTGGGTGGGGCGGCAGAATAGTAGTTAACACTCACTATTGTCAGTAATTAGGAAAGAAAAAATATTTCTAATATTATTTAAAGTGATGACTTTTTTGAGCTATAGTGAATATTGTGTATTGACATTCCAAATTGTTGGAAAGTTTGGGTAGTAAATAAAGAGCTTTACTGGGCAGAGGCTTACAACGTACTAAAATTGGGCGTTTTAGTTCTGTAAATGAACATAATTTTTTTCAATGCTAGCATTTTTGACTTGTGGAATTTAATACACTTCAAGATTCTGAATGGAACGTGTAAGGTGGCTTATTTATAAATTAAAAAATTAGACTCGAAGGATGGAAATTAATTATTGTATGGTACAAATGCTATTTCTGCAGTAAAACCTTTACTTTTTATAAATTTATTGAACATTCTAAATTACAACATTAATTGAATTTTTAACGAATACGTCATTTAATTTTCAAATAACTTTGATAAAAGCTGGGTAGGAAGAGCTTATTAGAAAAATGTAAATAATACATAATATGCATCGATTTTGTTCTTCCCCAGGTTCTCTTAAAAATATATTAAGGGATTTAATTACATTGTAAAATCTATATCATTAATAATTAATTCTAATAGAAAAATTATGCGTATGTTCAAATATTAGCCAAATCCATGTAAAGAAAAATTATCATATTAAAATATTTATCAAGCAAAAGGAAATAATGTAATTGAAATCTAAAAATTATGTATGTTTACTTTTTAAAGATTAAAATATATGTACAGAAAGCAAAAATATTTTTGCGTGATATTGAAATGCTAATTTATCATTAAAGTTATAATGTTTTTTTTTTTTTCTGATTCATTTAAAGATATTGATCTATATAAATTTATAAATGGATTTTTCACAGAAAAATAAATTGAAAAATTTGCATGTTTTTATGACGCAGATATTTTACAAAAAATTATTAGTTATATTTTTTAAAAATATCATTCCAACCTATTGAAATTCTATATTAAATCCTACATTTGTTTAACAAACCTCGAAAATATTCTGAACATTGTAGCATATAAAATCGTTTGTTTTATTATTTGACGTGCTAAATGCTATTAAATTTTATAGTCAAAACTATTCCTTGCTTCATTTCAAAGCCCAAAGTACAGTTCTGTGTCATTTAAAGCCGCAAAGTATTTCTCTAAGTACACTAATTTACCACTGTAAGAAAACATACAGATTAAAAACTTTCAGCACTCTAGATTATCTAAACACACAAAACAAGAAACAAACATGAAATGGTTTTATTTTTAAAATAAGTCCAGTAAACTTCATAAACGTGCTCATACATTTTAAGTTCGTGTTCACGTGTTAAAGCGTGCATTAAACTGTAACCGACCACTCATTATGCATACAATGCTGTAATTGCCCTCCTTCCCTAGAGTGCAAGGAGTTGAATACCTTTATGCCTGATTAATCCTTTCGTGGTTCAAATGTCATAAAGCACACGGTCATCAATAATACGCAGAAAGGATAAGGAAAGAAAATACTTTTTCCACTTCCATAGCTTTATAAGCATAAAACCTCCTCTCGTAAAACTTTTCTCGTTTGAGTTATTTTGCAGGCAAAGGTGGTGAAGATCAATCAATTTGGCACGAGAACCTGTCACACTTTTCAGTATTTTTACGGTTTTGTTTTCAAGAACTTTGATACCAAGTCTGTTTCGTGTTTGACAAATTCCGTCTTAGGTCTGATCGTAATCAAAGTTCCACCAACTTTTTATTGTTTTTATGTCCCAGAGCAGAGATTTTTGCCGAATTGTAAAGGAAAGTTTTCAACGGGTCAATATATTTGCCAGGGGTCACGATTGAAGCCATAAACTTTAGTGTTATACAGAATTGATAAACCAGCGATGCCGACTCAATGTTGTTTCTTTATATATAAGGCGATATTTATAGCATATATATAGCAGGCGATATCGTTCAAATTTTCAATCGCAGGTATTTTTATTCAATCAATCAAGTTCCAATAATTTTAAACTTGTAGGATGATGTCGATGTTAATACAGATTATTCACATTATTACATTTACCACTACCTGTTTCGACTCAGCTTATCTGGTTCCAGCAACAATGTAACTGTTAAACACTGTGGCGCATTGTTTACACATACCGTATGACCAATTGTATGGCTGGCAATATTATTTTCACGTTGAACCTGAAGGTTTTGAGGAGGGTGTGGCATAGTCCATGAAATTCATATGTTTTCTTATTTATATATTCGTAACTTTTTCATCGCGAGTGGAGTCAGAAAATGAATCATTTCACCAGAATGTCCTGTGTCAGCTAGCTAACTTGGACAGAGGCATTTAAATTTTTAAAATATCTAGGTTTGTTCAGTCCTGAATCTGAAACCCTGATCTTGGTGTTTTTCTTATCTAGAAATTCGAAATTAAATAACAAATTACGGATTCTTGTCGGAATATATTTAAATGTTTTGTCATAAACTTTCAAGAATTTGCCGTACCAGGCCTGCTTATGTCAGATGTACGTACCCAGCACCAGGTGCTATGGAAGGTAAGAAAATATAAGCACACCAGAGAAAACAAGATCCAAGTGGTCACTGTAATGCTTACTCAATAATATAAACAACACATCACAGAAGAGAATTTGTCTACTTTTTCAACCAAATGCCGTTGGTTTACTTAGCGGGCCTGCCGGGAAGACTAAGATATTAAAATCCCATTGTATTACTAACAGTCGAGGCAATCTCAATTTCAAACAGGATTGAAATTGATCATTTTCGATTCAATAATCGGACTCACCATACACAAAACCATTAAGTAGCAGAAGAACTGGGCAGGTTATCAGAGTATTATGCACCAATGCAGTCCTATTGATTTGAGACAGGTATCGTACCAAAAGGAATGTTCTTTTTGACAAGAAAGAGACGCAGACTACCTGAAAGGAACATACTCCTATTTAATGACCGATAATCCCGGGATTGATGGCGACACGGACAAACCCACACGGGTTTCGGCACTCTGTAGATGCGCGTATGAGCTAACGGTTCATGGTCAGCCCCGGAAGTGTCATGAGTTTGAGCCCTATGCCACTGGAAGACGCGGGTAGTGGGATGATGTAAGATAACAGCCGCTCAAAATCCTCGCCGTTTATGTGACAGTTATGAGGAAGAAGGGATCGCAGTCAGGACATTTTTACGAACATAACCGAGTTTCGTTAGTCAGTCAACAATAGTTCTACTGCTTCAGGAAAGACGGTCAAACATCACTTTAATGTAAATTTGTTCACGTCCGATGCTACTACGATCTCGCGAAGAAACCGCGATATTGTGAATTGAGATCGAGATGCTGATACAGCGCACACCAGCTAATCCATTTACAAAGTTTATTTGCTGTATATGTGACGGGAATAACTGAGCGGCAGCGGACGCGGCTGGCGTGGATCCCTACTTTTGGGGCCACTAAACGTCTATGGTATAAAGAAGTGATTTAAATAGATCTGGACGAAGCCATGTTGACGGTGGAAAAATAAAGAATGAGATATCGTGTTCATAGTAGGTAGTCCAATCTGTTGGAATGCTTTGATGAAAATACCGCAGCTGCTGCTGGTTTATTTGTATTAAGTGATGCTGTCTGGAAATTAGGAAAAATATGCTCCAGCTCTGGTGCCTTACCCGTCATCATGACTTTACTTCAAATTCATAATTTCAGAAATTATCTTCAAATTCATTTTAAAAGTTAATCCAAATCTAACTTAGCCTGCTAGTACACTGCTTCATCTTTGTGCGCGCGAAAATTCAAAAATACTCTTTTAATAAATAAATTACTTATGGTTTCACTCATTTTCATAAAAAAACGCTCTATTTTCGAATCATTCATACGTGCAGAGGTGTTAATATACGTACAATGTATGGGCGCATAATACACACGGCAATACATATGGCTTTTAAATATGTGTCAGTACACCATAACTTTGATATCAGTGATGGGTAAATTCACAGAAGTTCATGAACTAATGAGAGGATGCATTAATCCGGTCAATAGAAGTTGTTCTGTTGCGACACCGAACTTAATGAGTACACATACCGAACCAGCGGCCACCA